>VWZY01004004.1:110564-258828 GCA_013399075.1 Chloroceryle aenea | reverse complement strand
AATTGATCAAGGGTTGGACTCGATGATCTCTGAGGTCCCTTCCAACCCAGCCTATTCTATGATTCTATGATTCTAAGATGTGACTGACTGTACGGCGTTCAGATCAGCAATATATTTGATGGACTCCTTGCTCTTTCAGCATCCTGAGAACTTGTCTGTCACACTGTAAAAAGGCAGAAATAGCTGAGTAACATGTTGCAGTTAAATGTAAACTGTGGGAGTTCACTCGGTTCACTCCAGTTATGTTTATCACATGCACACACCCCAAATTGTAACTTAAGGTTATTGTGGGTACAATGCTTGTATATTAACTTTCAGCAGATATTTTAGTGACCATTCTTGTGTGTTGCTTGCTGGTTTGAGGTGATGCCTTATCTTTATAAACAGTGAAGGAGAACAGTGTATGGTTTTCCAAATAATAGCTGAAATTCATTAAATGTCCAGAAGGGAAGCAAAAGCTTGGGGCACAAAAGAGGAGATTCTGTAGCAGACAGAAGTAATTGAGAACTTGAAGGAAGGGAAAGCAAAAATTTAAGCACTGAAGAAGTTGTCTCCGAAAATGTCATCCTTTGTGCTTTTGGCTTGCACCTGTTTAGAGATGATCCTTTGCATATGGGAACTATAAATGCAACTGTAGAAAGCTACTGTGTACTTTAAAAATAAGACTCCAAGTTAGTTCCTAATAGTTGCATGCTTCTCTGGAAACACAAGCTGCTCTTCAGTTGTAGAAGACAAATGCTTCAATCGTGGGCATCACACCTCCCATGCTGCCATGGTGCTGTGCAGTGAGTGCTACTATGTAGGATTTAGCATGGAAGAAGTGATGGAATGCTGCTTACCAGAGACCTAATTCTCAGACTGTTTCCCAGACTGGACCTGTTGTTTAAGGACCTCTTGTTCAACTTGCTAATGCCTTAATCCTCTTCCCTACTTTAGATGCATTCTATGACAGGACTTGGGAGTTCAGCAACCCAGAGCAGCACTTGAATTGTTAGCAAGCTGAAACGTTTGCTTTGCAGAAAGCTAGTGATTATATGAATGATGAAAGAAAATGAAGGATTTGGAATTAACGTGATGCCTCCCCTCTGAACTGCACGTAGATAGAAATGACTTGAAAGAGTGACTTTCAGGCTATATTTATTGACCTTCTGGGAGTATTTGAACTGCTTCTAATTATGTGTGCAAAAGGTGGTTGAGTGGCTGTATAACAACAGTCCAGTGTTAACTCAAGACTGCTAAAAAGAGTGACCTTTCACTTTTTTCGGTGGAATGGTGGAAATTGTGGCTAAGCTAAAATAACTGTGATGAAAATTAAGTTTACTGGGATTGATCTTCATCTGGATTGTTTCTAAAAACTTAATGTTGAACACCTACTTGATTTTTGTATTTTTAAGTATCTTGGAAGTCAGCTAGTGGGTAGAATGTATTCACTGAAGTTTGAGAGATTGTTAGATTCTTACATTTGGGTTTTGTCAGCCCTGCTTGCAGAGAATTAAAGTATTCACAGATGATTAGATCTCAATTTCTTCCTTTATATCATGCAGATTTCTGAGATGTATGTATGAAAGAGCATTCCTCTCACAAAAAGGAAACCATAGAGGAGGTCAAACAGCATCCATGAAAATGTGGAAAATGTGCTGCAGTCAAATTGCTCATGAACTGTTCCAGGTCTCCTGGTTTTACACTGGTGTGTAAAAGTTTGATTTTTGGAATAATCCATGGGGCATGCTGATTTTGGGAATACTAGAGGTTAAGTGTTATGCTTCACAGACCCTAGATGTTGTTCAAGAACTGTTACCATTGTCAGTTGAAATATTGCTGACCTTTAAAAGGAACTAGCATGCTGTACTGGACCACTGTTTATCTGTATTAAGCCGAGCAGTGGATACCTTTGCATTGAGTAACTAAAGCTCTAAATCAAAGTGTGACACTGGATTCATGCATTTAGCTCATGTGAGTGCTTTTGTGTGGTTGTAACTTTCATTCTCCATGAATTTATTCTGCCTATACTGATGTGACTTTTGACTGTTACTTTATGTAGCAAACAAGTATTTGTTTAACAGGGCCTCTAATGTAAAAGGATAAAATCAACTAGGAAAAGGAGTCATAAGTCTGTGTGAAAGATCATGCTAGACTTAGTAGTGATTTACTTAACTAAAATAAGCTTTTTTCTTGTTACATGTTTGTTCATCATTGATGGAAATTTTGTTTATAAATGAAATTGTGTGAAAAGCAATCTGGTAAGAGATAACTGGACTAAAACTGAATTTTCATTCTTCCTGTCTGAATCTGACTCTTTTGTATTCACTCTGAGTAATTGAAACATGCTTTGTTTCAAGATTCAGCATGTTACATGTATAGTCTGCAAGTATTACTGAGGGATTTCTTTCCTCTTCCATCCTCTTAATGACTACTGAGCCAATTTTTTGAGACGTGGCACTGAAGACTTTAGGCACATCTATTATCAGAGCATGTGCTTCCTGTGTACATCCCTTTCTGCTCCCATTTGAAAAGCCATGAGATGGCAGGTGAGATATCAAACGCTAATCTGTCATGGAAATCAGATAATATTGTGGGTACTGACACAGTGTGCAGTGTATATGCTCTGAGGCCTTCTGCTGTAAGGGATGGCTCTGCTTTCCATGGCCAAGTCCCACTTTACATGGGGTGAGCAGCTCTTGTGTAACAGACATCCTGCTGATCTCTATCATCCTTGAAAAGACCTAGTACCGAAATACCACAAGGCACAAAACTCAAAAATGGTCTGAACTGGTTTTCTGGAAGAGCAAAAATGTGCCACCATCACTGTTTGTGTGCCCCACCTGTCCGCACTATACTGGTCTCAGGAGGCTAGTGATTAGAGCAGTTCAAGGGAGCCAGAGCAAGGGCATGCTGCCTCATGGGCTATAGAGCCACCAGGGCGGATGAAGCTCTGGGCCTCTTTGTAGTGGTAGAGGAGGAGACCCTGTGTGTCAAAACCCAGGAGTGGTTCAGACAGTTTTCTTAAGACCATTAAACAGACCAATCTGCATGAAGCTCTGGTCCCTGTGGTTAAAGAATGTGAAACACTAAGTCTTGGAGCATAGCTGTAGTCTCTTTTGTTCTTGTCATTACGTGGATTACTGCTGTGATTTGTAAAATACAAATTGTCCAGGCTGTATTCCGGCTTCTCAAAAACAGGATGTATTATTGTTCTCCAAATTCTTATGACTTTTTTTTTTTTTCCTCCCTCTCCATGCACGGCCACTGCATGATGAAGTGTATTACTGAAGCAGCATCTTCTCTTGAAAGAATTTTAATAGTTTCTCTTCAGGAACTTGTGTGCTTCCTTTTAACTTTTATTGATACTGTTGCTGTATGGGAAGATAGGTGAACTTTTTAACTAAAAAAAAAGAAATAAAAATTACTTCCTGGGCTTAATGACTACTCTTCCTTTGCTCTTTTTATGGAGTAGAAGAGCCATGAGGTTCTCGTGGATACTTCCTTCTTCATGTCTAAAATTGATTTAGTTGTTTATTCAATATTTTTTGTCATCAGGGAACTTGGTTTACTTGCAACAGAAACCAAGCATTTGGTTGCACATGGAGAAACATACTTGTGAGAATATGCTCTGACACTGCCTAGATCATGTACAGTAATTAACCAGTAAATAGTTCTTTCCAAGTGTTCGTTGTTTTTTCCTCAAAACAGAACTCCCTGCAGGTTATCAGGTATTCGGCATAGTTCTGTGCGTGGAACATTGCTTACATCTCAACTTTAGTATGTGTGTATATACTGTTATTTATTGTCAGTTGTTGGACTTCTATTGAGCATCCAACTACTGAATGGCAAGCAGTTTGTGTTTGGCTGTGGCCTCCTATACTGGAGGCTATCTTCTGATAACTCTAACAATAAAAAAACCTGTAGCCTTCATAGCTAGGAGATGTCTTAACTTTTTTTGATGTGTTTCTTGGCATGATCTCTCTTGGAAAGTGGATTGTTGATATTATACAAAATTGGGGTGAATTACTAGAAGGCACAATGTGAAAACTACTGTGGAATATAAGGATGTAAAGATTGAAAATAGGTATTTGTTCCTTTTGTCATTACTAGAAGACAGTGAACTATGTGTGACTATTTTGTAGTATTTCTATTGTTAGAGAGAGAAGGCTGGAAAATGATCTGGTGTTCTATAGCAAAGAATACCTAATACCTAGTTTATTCAGTCTTGTATAAAAATCACAGGTCTTGATGGGTTGTTGTATGTACACTTGACCTAAGGAAGACTTTGTAGGACTGGTATTCTTGGTGGAATTCTGCATTGACTGGATTTATCACTTCCTGGAGGAAAAAAAGGAGAAAAAAAAATCTTGTTGCATGTAGCCTCCTTCTATAAAAGGAAAATGGGATGTTGTACAGGGGAAGCATATGACACATTTGAAGGGACTGATTCAAAAGGAGCAGAACCAGTTGAGCAGAGTCTCATTCCAGCCCAACTATCCCCTTGCCATCAAGGAGAGCGAGTGGTGGTGGTGTGCAATTCTCAGAGCATGGATGATAATCCAGGACTGCTGGAAAACTCACTTTTGGTCATATAGCAGAATCAGAGGTCTGGTATCTTGCAGTATTTTTGTAATAAAAATTTTATCTGTGTGGAGTGAATTCTATGTTATGTACTTCTTAATTTGGTTTAAAAATGCTCTCTTTCTGACTCAGTTTTGTGTTCTGTAACAGCTGCAGATTCTGTCCAACATTCTTTCTTCTGCAGATACTTGAAAGTTATATTTATCATGGAAGTTATTTCAGTTAGAATTGCACTCATTTGTACTACAGCTATGCTTTTCTCAGAGATGGCAGTTTTTCATACAGATGGGTGTAAACAATGCCAGTAGCTGTAGCAAAATGAACAATAAACCAGCTGCAAAATATGGTATTTGGCAAATTCTGCAGTTCAGATTAATTTTTTTACTCTAACTTGTTTAGCACTTGAAGTAAATCATACCCAACTCCAAAGGAGCTGAATTTATATTCTGTAGCCAAAATCCAATAGTGAATGAATTTGTTTGTTTATTTTAGATGAAAACTGGGATGATGATCAGCTTCTTGGATTTGAACCGTGCAATGAAAACCTTATAACAGGTTGTAACATAATCAACGGGAAATGTGAATGTGACACCATTCGGACCTGTAATAATCCATTTGAATTTCCAAGCCGGGATACTTGCCTGTCAGCCTTGAAAAGGATTGAAGGTAAGCACCTTTGTCTTCAGTAATTCAGAGTTACCAGTTTTTCTGTGTGTTTGATGAAAAGCTAGAGTCTAGTTTAATATGTTTTTGGATGACTTGGGTAGTTTCAAATACCTGTGGTCTTGTACTTTTCAGAAAATAGTTGTGTGTTGTAAAGGAATATAGGACTTCAGTAAGCTTGGCCTTCTAAATGTGTAGATTTAAGAGTGGAAGAAAATAATGATTTGTACTTTGTGTGTTATGATTCTTGCAGATTTAAAGACTAAAACCACTGTTTATAGTTCATGGCAGCTACCTTTACACATCTTTAGCTGTAAAGCAGCTGGGAAAAATCTCTGTAGATGTATTGATGTAACAGAACTATAAACAAACATTGTGGATTTTAATTGCAAAGGGCAAATAGAAAAAGCAGTTGTTGATTATACTTGGATCTTTTCTTATGAGTTCATGAATTGCTATTTTCATTAGTTTTACATAATGTAGCATTACTTCAATGCCTCTATAGTTTCTGTGTTCCTTTGATTAGACTTGATTAGGCCACATGTTTATGCTTCTGCACACATACATGATGGGGTTTTTTGTTTTTTTGTTGTTGGGGTTGGTTCGTTGGGGTGTTTTTTGTGTGTGAGAGGTTGTTTTTGGTGTTGATTACGGCTGAACTGAAAACGATTAGGCTCAAATATATCCTGCTGGAATTAAAGTCTCACAGTGTATTTCTAGGACTGTTTTGAAGAGCTAACAAAGATTTGATCTCGGGCCCTTTCTATGATGATGTAATTACTGTTTATTTTCCAAAGTGTCCAGGAATATGCAAAAGTGGATTAGCTGTGTGAGCCTCCTTAATTAGTCTACTTTAAACCAATAGTTAAAGTTTTGTTGAAAAAGTAAATGTGTTTATAGGGTTAGTAATCCTATTTAGAGTTACTATCTTTGAGTTAAGGAATTGTGATCTGATGTCATCTGTTGTGACAGAGCCCTGGAACAGGCTGCCCAGGGGGGTTGTGGAGTCTCCTTCACTGGATACATTCAAAAACCGCCTGGACATGTTCCTATGTGATGTACTCTAGGTGGCCCTGCTCTGGCAGGGGGGGTTGGACTAGATGATCTTTCGAGGTCCCTTCCAACCCCTAGGATTCTGTGATTCAGGATTCTGTTGTCTTCTTGTGGTAAGAAAATTCTTTTCCAGCAACCTGCTTTAAACAAGGAGACCTTGTGAGAAAAATGTAGCTTGCAGAAACATGTTCATTATCATTGGTAATGATGTTGGCTGCTAAAGGGGTGTACATGTGCTTTGTGTGAGTGCTTTAGCTCTATGAAGGAGAGGTACAACCTTTTCTGGCTTCTTGTTTGTTGCTGTAGTAGTGGGCAGTAGCATGGATGGGTTCTTAAGTAGCCTTACCACTACTTCTTTTCACCTGTGAATGTGTGACTAAGTCTGTAGTTCAGCAGGACTCTGTTGGCATGACAATTCATCATGTGTTTAATTACTGTGGGATGCCTTTTTTTTCAGAACCATAAAAAAAATGGACTTGGTTTGTGAAGAGGCATCATTAAAGCAGACTGTGATTCTCTGAGTAGCTTTCTTTCAGCAACCTCTCATTTCAATTAAACTCCCATTTTTAAAAAGAATGGCATTTTAACCTTAACCATGAAGTATAGTATTCTACATTTAAACTGGTATGTTGCCAATGGTGCAGCTTTTCAAAGATGTATTGTCTTTTTCTTATTTATTTGGTTTCTTGTTTTTATTTCTGTCTTTGGGTAGTGGGGAAGTGTTCTTCCAAAGCCTCAGACTAGAGGGGACCAGTAGAGGAGTGTAGGGCCTGTTGATTTTTAATCCTTCACAGATAGGAAGGATTGTTAATGCAAGTGATGAAACAACAACAATACCCTTAAATACCAGAAATCTGGCAGTTATAACTTGTGTTGTAACAGTCCAGCTTTTACTCATAAGAATGTGAATTTTTCTTTGCATCCTCAGACTATCAGACCGTATCACTGAGGAATGTTTGAAGTTAAATCATCTGTATTTCCTATTAGAAGGACAGAATTCATAGCATAACTTCAATTTGCCTTCATTTGACAGCTGTAGTCAGTCAAACCTGCTTACTGTGTTTTGTACTGTAAATGCTATTCCCTTTCTCTAAGATTGGGAATTGAATGCCTACTGCTTATGGAGGTTGTTTCTTTAAATGTATTACTTCATGTTTGGTAATTCAAAACCTAATTAGTGCTTCAGCCTGTAACTAAGCTAAGGGAAAACAATAACTTTTTTTACCCTTGTGCTTGCCACATCCATGTTCAATAAGCAAGCCAAGTCTCTTAGGTAGAATGGGATGGCTATTTTGGTGTGTGAGACAGAATTTGGTGTTTGATATTTCAGGCTTTCAAGGTTCATAGAATCACAAAATGCCTTAGGTTGGAAGGGACATCTAAAGGTCATCTAGTCCACCATCCACCCCACCCCGATGTCTCCTTGAATGTCTCCAGCGATGGGGCCTCCACGACTTCCCTGGGCAACCTGTTACTGTGCTCCACCACTTTCATTGTAAAGAGTTTCTTCCTAATGTCTAATATAAATCTGCCTTGCTTTTAGTTTAAAATCATTGCCCCTCATCCTGTCACTACGTGCCCTTGTAAACTGTCTGTCTCCAGCTTTCCTGTAGGCCCCCCTTCAGGTACTAGAAGGTCACTATAGGGTCTCCCCAGTGCCTTCTCTTCTCCAGGCTGAACAACCCTAGCTCCTCAAGGGTCTTATGAAGTGAACATTTTTTTGGGGGGTGGTTAAGTAGTGTTTTTGACATAGCTGAAATAGATTTATTTTGACAAACTGGGGACCTGGAAAATCAGTTTGCAATGGTGTCTGGAGAAATTCTGACTCTGCAACTCAAAGTATCATGGCTATGACAGGTTTTCTTGGGCTGTATAATTTTATTTAGCTAAGGACTCATCTTTCAGTTTTCTGAGCAGCAAGAGGCAAAGCTGTTACAGAGGGCAGTGATGCTAGATCTGTGTGACTTGCTTTTTCTAATTAAAGTAAGTTCTATGGCTTTTTCTTTTTCTCTTTTTTTTTTTTCCCCTTTTGTTTTGTTGGTTGCTTTGTTGTTTCTTGTTTGAAAGAAGAGGGAAAGGTGCAGTTAGGCTGCCCCAACCAGACTAAGTAGACATAGGTCCATCTGCAGGAGACACTGGTGCTAGTGCATAGTGCTAGCTGTAGTTGCCATTTCTATCAACCTGTATGGCTCACTAAAAGCTACCTCTGCCTGGAGACGTGGAACCTACTCCATAAATATAACTCAGCAAATAATGAGTGGTGAGCTTAAAAATGCAGTCCCATTTCTAGATATGTGTATTTGCTAAAGAGCTTGGGGCTTTTGCATGTACTCTGGTTTCTGGTGTCTTGTGCTTGCACCTTCCTTTTCAAGTGCTGCTCTAGTCATCTTTCTTTTCTTATCTAACTTGTCTTAAACTTTTTGAGCTGTGTGTGGTCTTCCCTTCTGGGCTTGATGTCAGTTCGAGCTTGCTTAATCAGCTAACCAGAAGTTTTATCTTGTTAGCTTCATATATGATCTTTCCTTATTGGCTTGTGTCCGCCTGCCATCCTGGGCTCCTCATATTTCATCCTACCTTTAACTTGCCCTGTATCTTTCTTGCTTTCTCTGTCTATTTTACCCTGTTTACGCCACAGTTGACTTTAACAAGACACATGAGGCAAATAAGACAACTTTTTCAGCTTTTCCTTTCCAAAATCAGCATGGACTGTAACATCATGTTGCTTAATCATCTTTGGTAGAGCCCAAAAGTCATGTTCTTTCTTCAAGACCTTCTGCCAACGTCTTTCTCTGCCCTGAACTGATGAAGCCTATAAAGGCAGTGGTCTATTTTAATCTCTACTCAATTGTATGTGACCTCTATAGGGGCGCTGATGGCTATTTCTCAAAATCTTTGTCAGCAATACAAACAGTGGGATCAAATGCATGCTTAACAAGTTTGTTGACAACACTGAGTAGTGTGGAGCAGTCAACAAGCTGGAGGGGAGAGGTGTCATTCAAATAAGCTTGAGAGGTAGACCTAAGTGAGCCTCATGAAGTTCAATAAGGCCAAGTGCAAAGTCCTGCACATGGGTCATAGCAAACTCAAGTACAAATACGGGCTGGATGGAAAATGGATTGAAAGCAGCCCTGAAGAGAAGGACTTGGGGGGGTTGATGGATGAAGAACTGAATATGAGCCACAACGTGCGCTTGCAGCCTAGAAAGCCAATCATATCCTTTGCTGCATCAAAAGAAGTGGGGCCAGCAGGTAAAGGGATATGATTTCCACCCCTCTGCTCTTGTGAGATGCCACCTGTAATACCGCATTCAGCTCTGGGTCCTCTGATATAAGAATGATATGGACTTGTTTGAGCAGGTGCAGTGGAGTACTGTGAAGGTGATGAGGGGAATGAAGCACCTCCCCTATGAGGACAAGCGGAGAGAACTGTGGTTGTTCAGCCTGGAGAAAAGGCTCCAGGGAGAACTTCTAGCAGCTTTGAATACCTAAAAGGGCCCTACAAGAAAGCTGGAGAAGGACTTTTTTACAAGGGCATGTAGTGATAATAGATAATGGCTTGAAATGGAAAGAGGGTAGATTTAATTAGATGGAAGAAGTTCCTCACTGTCAAGGTGATGAGGCACTGAAACAAAAATTGTGGATGCTCCCTGCCTGGAAGCATTCGAGGCCAGGTTGGATGGGGCTTTGAGCAACCTGGTGTGGTGAAAGGTGTACACCCCTCATGGCAAGGGAGTTGTAACTAAATGATCTTTAAGATCTCTTCCAACCCAAACCATTCTATATTTTTCCAAGAAAGTACTGAGAGGTTAATGTGGGATCTCAGTAATACAATACTGAAGGAATTTGTCATCCTCACCTGTTGCCTTTGTTTTCCAGGGAAATAGTAGGATTAGATACATTTGAAAGGATTGTTTTTATCATAGGACTTAGCTACTAACTTCTAAGTAATCTTTGCATAGACATACTGCAAATAATCAAAGACTTGTTACATAAATAGAGTATCCTATAGCATAAAGCATATTTATACTTTAGAGGTCTCCAAACACCATGTCAAGGTTTGAAGTGCCTGCTTCTTTACAATGACTGTCAGTAAATTTTCATAAAGTTATAGAGCTCAAAAATTATCCTATTATGAGAAAATGCAGATGTTTGAGTCTAGAAAGAAACTATCTGGAAAAGCTATTGCATACCTAAATAATAATAAATTCCTGTGGTGTTTTTTTGTTATTGTTGTTTCAAATGCTTTTGCTTTTCATTATTGTCTTCATGAGTGCCTGCTCTGATATGGTTCAGGAAATCCTGTGTTCTTGAGCTTGGAAAGCTTGTCTTTTCAGGAGACTGCTAGTGATGATGGCTTTGTTCAAGAGCTGCCGGAGTGGATGATGGAAAATATGGTTAGAGGTTGAAAAGTGTTGAGATGCCATCTGTCTGCTGAGCCAGAGTAGCAGGCAGAAGTCTAATACACTGCATCTGTGTATTCTTGCAGTCATGATCTGCTGAGAATTGGCTGCAGGCAGTGCAGAAGTGTCATTTCTTCAGATTTTGTGTGAGACACGGAGGGTTGTGGGTGAGGGAAGTGAAAGAGGAAGTGGTTGGTGGTTTATGTTTTTTGGTGGTCTGTTTTTGTTTGCTGGGGTTTCGTTTGTGCTTTTTTTTTTTATGAAGTTACATTTGTAGGGCATTGGTAGGTAGTAGCATTGAAAACTTATTGTGTAGCTCTAGTCCAGTTATCGTGAAATCTTGCCTAGCACCTGAGAAGAGTTACTAGGAAGTCAGTATCTGAAGTGACTTGGACTCAGTAGTTTCAAGGACTGTATTCCAGTTCTGGGGTCATCTTCTTTCTCTCCCTCTAACTCTGGCAGCAGTTCAGATAGACCAGCAGAGCTTTAAAGAACAGGAACTGAAGAATGTTCTTGAACCTGTTTTTCTCTACCAGAGCAGGTCAGGATTTGTGCTCTAGTGAGGTGCCCATGAGAAGGTGCCTTGCTGCCTTCCTCCTTCTGAGGCAGTGGCAAGGCTTTGGAATGATAACTTGCCCCTTAAAAATGTTTCCTGCTAGAAGGGTTAGCGCCTCACCTCTGGGAGGTGAGGTGAAAGTCATTGGTCAGAGGCATCCAATGTTCTACTAGGTGGGCTATGCTTTAGGTTGGGTTCTTTTCAAATGGATTTACTAAAGCCTTCAGTCTGTAGATTCTTTCAAAGATGAGAAACTTCCCAGTACTAGCTTGCTGCTTTAATGTAATTTGTGTAATTGTTTGTTTTGATAATACCAGGTACTGGTGCAACACATAAACAAAAGTTCTTGAGTACTATGGAGAGCAAAAGTGCCACCAGTTGTAGCAAAAGTGGTTTTGTCTCAAGTTCTCTGTGTATACTTGAGCTCTAAGAGAAGAAACCAATTGAATCTCTTTTTCAGTTCCTGCTCCAAAAAAGCATAAACCCAATCTCTATTCAGAATATATGTGAAGGATAAAATCTGTACCTTTTTTTGATGGAAGATGAGATCAATGCTTTAGGTAAATTAATACCCCTTACCTGTATTTCTATTTGCATGTAAAACTTGCTGATAATAGCAAGTTATTGAAACTGTTATTTTTGCTTCTTGGTTACCTGGCATGCACCTTTCTGAGCTATTCACTGCTGTCCTTCATAGGTGAAAGGAAAAGACCTTTCACGTTGCTGGTATCTATTAAACTGGCTTATTGCAACATTCTCCTTGCATTCCATTATTTTTTACATGTAACTGAATAACTTTATGCTGGAAAATGTTGCAGTACCTGTTAGGCCAGTCCTGGAATAACAAATATGAGAAGGTAACTTTATTCTGAATGCTTGTTTGGTTGTTGTTAAGGTTAACACAAAATCAGACTTAACTTGTGTGGTCTTAATGGCTGCAAGTATTCTGAAAAACTAGAACAGAATAAATCCAGCTTTATGCTGAATTACCAAAGAAGGAAGGGAGTGAAATACTTGCAAATGTGCTTAATCTGATACACCTTCCACTCCTCTCACATAACAATTAATATATGTTTTTGCTCAAATAACTGAACTTTGAAGGTTGGCATATATTCACAATAAGGAATGCGATTGTGGCAGAGGTCCAGGTTTTGACCTTGAACATTCTTGTGAGAGCCAAGTAAATGAATTTGAAGGCAAAATTTCCCATAAAACACAGGGGAAAATAGCAATATAGGTTTTGGGCTTTGTTTCTGAATGCTTAGAAACAGAAGGAAAAATCATTTGGAAATAGTACAGATTGGGAATAGTGATATAAACTTGAATACACAAAGAAATCTTCCAGAAACCAAAAGGGAAGAGAACTTCCTTATTAAATGATGAGAGTTGTTTGTGATAGTGATACATCTGTCAGCACAGTTGCTTTCACAGCATAACAAGAGCAGTGTTAAATTTGCAGGACTTGTCACTTTTCTGACTCAGTCTTCTCAGAGAACTGTTCCCCAATCAAGGAATATGATCTTTTTCTAATGCGTGGGCTCTTTCAGTATGGCCTATTTTTAAAAGGAGTTGTCACACAGCTTGAACTTTCATGGCACAGATGTTCTCTAACAGCAAGAAAACCTTGCAGAAGTCTCGGAAGGATATCAAAAAGGAAAACCAACTTTCATATTTCTCTATTGAAGTGGCTGGCTACCTAATTTTAGGCTTAATTAATTAGATTATGAATAATGCTGTTTGTATTAATGGGGAAAAACTGCATTGGCGAAACTGCTAGGAGGGAAGATTCAAGATAAAACCCCAAACCAAGCAGATGGTTAAAACAACCCTAGTGTTAGCATCACAGAAATTAGAGTTGAAACTCTTGCATTGCCTTCTGAGTACAAATTGCTTGGGTATGCAATGATTATGGAGAAGATGCTGGATCTTCCATATGTGACACTTTAGTTTCCTTCAAACCTTCAGTCTCCAAGAGTGCTGTTGACAGAAGTGTAACCTTAACTGCAGGCCTTGGGATAGGACTGTATGACAAATGCATCCTCCAAAGCTGGCAGTCAGATGTGGATGGCCAGATCACGGTTGCTCTTAGAGACAATGGAGGATTCTTCTTGTCTTTTTCTGTTTCAAATGCTTGCTTGCATTCATCTGAAACTGAATACAAGATGATTTATTGCATCTGGAGCATCTATAAGAGAAGGAAAAGAACAGGTTAGGTATCTTACCTCTGATAAGATCTTGCTTTTAATAAGTTTTAGTGCTTTCCAAATGTTCTTTTCCATGTTGGTAAGGAGGCTGTGCTGAAGTATGTGCTCTTTAACTGTAGTGGCAAGTTACAGGTTTTAATGAATGCATGACCTTAACTTCTGCTAAAGTTGCGAAAGATAGAGAAAATGGAGCAGGTGACTTTTAGCAGAATGCTTTCAAATGCAGTGTTGATTTTAAGGATCAAAAGTTATCTACATGTGACAGAAGAGACCTGAACAAAGATCTTGAATTGAATGGTGTGTAAACATTAGGCTAATGTTGCATACTATCAGGAAGCTATATTCCTGTGGAACTTGGTGGGCTGGGTCACAGGTCTTGTTTTGACAGGACAAGTCTTGTTTGGATATATACAGCATCGATGCTGACAGAGATAACAGTGTTGGATGAATCTATCCAGGGATAAGTGTTATCAGTGACATACTGGTCAATGTGACAATGTTAATACAATGGTTATGTCTCTGTAAATAATGAGGAGCAACTTACTGCAAAATAAAGTTGTCTTTTTTTTTAATTGTCTCCAGTAGACTTCTCCAGTTGTCTTTTTAAAGGAATAATATGCCAATGTTTTGTAATTCTGAATATTTGTATGTCATGGTGGCAAACTATTTTAGCTCTTTGTCTCCAAACTTGGGTCTTGAATTATTTTGTGAAGTTTTGTTGTTTTGTTCTAAGTAGAACAAACACTATGCAATTTACACAGCATCAGACTAAGTTTTGTGCAATAGAATGATAAATTGCCAGCAAAATATTTGCCTTATTATGGAAGAATGGAGACTAGAGTTGAAGTAAGATCCTGTGAACCAGTTGGGTTTTGGAGAAGCTTTGGTTGGATAATAATGGAAGCTGGGACAGGAAAAGGAGAAAAAGAGCAGTGTTTCTGGACAACTTCATTGGCTCTACTTCAGAACACGGTGCAGATAGGATGCTTAATAATCTTGGTTTGACCTCGGAGCTTTTAAGTAAAGCAAGGATACTTGTATAGCTGTTGCAAACAGTACCCTTTCAAGATGCGTGGGAATTTAACTTAGTCAAACTTAAACATTCAAAAAAAAAAAAGTGTATAATCTAGGTTTTATCTGTATTCAATACTAGAAGATGAAACACTTCTTCCCACCCCCATGCATACAAAACCACTTACTAGCTAATATAATAATAGATGATGTTTCTATTGAATAATTTGCAAATATAGTTGTTTTTTCTCTATAAGAAAGCAAAATGATTAATATTAGCAATGGAATTATGATATTAGTGTGATTTTTAAAAATATTCCCCTATCAAAAATAATTAGTTGGCTTTTTAAATTATAATAATATTTAACGTTCTGTGCATTAACTTCTCTAATATGGGACTTGACATACATTTGCACTGTTGCTTTTTCTATGCTGGTAAAAGCAAGTAAGTTTTAATTGCTGGTCAAACTTTTTGGGTCTAGTTGAGTTCCTGCCCCCATCATCTTCAATACGAGATTCCCCTCAGAGCTGCTGGTAGCAGTGGTGCTGATCTGCAGGGAAAGTTCCCATATTCAGCAGAAGTGTATCAAAGACTTCAGCATAACCACCTCTGGAAAATAATGCTGTAAGTCAGATACTGTCCTAGATCTATCATGGGATTGTGCGTTGAGTACTCGCACCACTTGCTCCATTGGTTGGTCTGTTTTAGTGCATGCTGTGAATAATTTCAAGTGGAGGACTTGGCCTGCTCCTGATCCTCTTCCGTCATCCAATTGCTGTTATGCACTTCCAACAACCTTGGGAATGGGATATTTAGTCTGGGACAACTTTCTTTCCTAGAAATGGTAAAGTTTCCTTCTGTGCCAGATGAATACATCATCAGGTCTAACTGTGAGGCACCTCTCTAGGAAACTGCCCTTTCATTATTACGGGGTGTGATTATTTTTCTGATGTACTACACCTTCAGAGAAGAGCATTACTAATATAACAAATAAAAATCACATCTGAATCTCTTCAGACATCTGCCTAACTAGCTCTCATCTTGTGGGGTCAGAAACAGATTTTTTTTTTCTTAATTTTTTAAGGGGTTTTGCATTACTAACCTTTCTTCTCCAGGATTTCACTCCTTATTAATTTTGTAGCATTAGGTCTGTCCCATGCTATGTGNCAAATCCCACCCCAAAACCTAAAACAAAAAAATCACAACAAAACTCCCATCAAAGGCATTCTTAGCCTTAGTGCTGGTGAATAATAGCTCTACCTCCTCCTGAAATCTTGTGCATTATTTCTCTTCTGTTGTTCCTCAAGTGCTCTGTATTCAGAGTACTTTTAAAATTCTTGCTGTTAAAATCCAGGAAAACCTACTTCCTCTTTTGTGAATTAATGTATATGATGTACATAAAATTGCTTATCTACAATCAGATGTTATGTCAGCTGAGGTCAAAATTCTGTCTTTCTGTCCAGAAGAGGTAAAACTTTCACTAATTCTTAGCTATGGTTACGAAGGGAACAAATAATACTCCTGAATGATTTCTTTGAGAAACATGTAAAAGTTACTGTCAGTGACAAACCAGTCTACATGATTAAAATTCTAGTACCTTAAATTACTTATCACATACATGTGCCAAAGTCACAACTTCTGTAAATGAATGCATTAATATGTTAAATGCTAAACATGTTTGGCACTAGCATGGAACTTTGGAAGGGCAAAGAAAGCACTATTTTGATTAAAAGAAAAACAAAACAACCCACAAACAAACAAACCCAACAAAATATTAAAATAATATTTTAAAAACCCCCACCAAACAAACAAAAAAACACAACCAACAACAAAACCCAAATCTGGAAACTCAATTCTGCTATTGACCTCTGGCTGGGAGATGCAGTTGCATACAGCAGTGGAGGAAATGCCTGACATTCTAGCCATCTGAGCTGAGGTTTCCAGCTCTCTGGCACATTTGTATGTGTAGGTCTGATGTTTTTTCTTCAGTTGTCAGTGCAGGCTTCTTGTTACTACTGTCCCCTATTCACTTCTACGTTTCATCTTTCCACTTTGGGGTCTTTCTGTAATATGTATTAATTGATGTATGAGAGTTTGGAGCATAAGTTCCTAATATCTTGTACATTTTTAGAAGCCAGATTAGAATATTAGTACCCAGTTTTTACNATTCAATACTAGAAGATGAAACACTTCTTCCCACCCCCATGCATACAAAACCACTTACTAGCTAATATAATAATAGATGATGTTTCTATTGAATAATTTGCAAATATAGTTGTTTTTTCTCTATAAGAAAGCAAAATGATTAATATTAGCAATGGAATTATGATATTAGTGTGATTTTTAAAAATATTCCCCTATCAAAAATAATTAGTTGGCTTTTTAAATTATAATAATATTTAACGTTCTGTGCATTAACTTCTCTAATATGGGACTTGACATACATTTGCACTGTTGCTTTTTCTATGCTGGTAAAAGCAAGTAAGTTTTAATTGCTGGTCAAACTTTTTGGGTCTAGTTGAGTTCCTGCCCCCATCATCTTCAATACGAGATTCCCCTCAGAGCTGCTGGTAGCAGTTGTGCTGATCTGCAGGGAAAGTTCCCATATTCAGCAGAAGTGTATCAAAGACTTCAGCATAACCACCTCTGGAAAATAATGCTGTAAGTCAGATACTGTCCTAGATCTATCATGGGATTGTGCGTTGAGTACTCGCACCACTTGCTCCATTGGTTGGTCTGTTTTAGTGCATGCTGTGAATAATTTCAAGTGGAGGACTTGGCCTGCTCCTGATCCTCTTCCGTCATCCAATTGCTGTTATGCACTTCCAACAACCTTGGGAATGGGATATTTAGTCTGGGACAACTTTCTTTCCTAGAAATGGTAAAGTTTCCTTCTGTGCCAGATGAATACATCATCAGGTCTAACTGTGAGGCACCTCTCTAGGAAACTGCCCTTTCATTATTACGGGGTGTGATTATTTTTCTGATGTACTACACCTTCAGAGAAGAGCATTACTAATATAACAAATAAAAATCACATCTGAATCTCTTCAGACATCTGCCTAACTAGCTCTCATCTTGTGGGGTCAGAAACAGATTTTTTTTTTCTTAATTTTTTAAGGGGTTTTGCATTACTAACCTTTCTTCTCCAGGATTTCACTCCTTATTAATTTTGTAGCATTAGGTCTGTCCCATGCTATGTGACAAAGTCATAGTCTGCCTTTTGCTTTTAGAAAAGTGCTCTGTGTATGCAAAACTTATTTCATATTTTCCTGTAGCCATCCCTACTTCAGTCTAACTAGCTGTAATCTGTCACTGTCAGTCTGATCTAAAGGTCTAGGTAGGCAGGAAGTTTTGTTGTTTGCATGTGACTCTGCCTTTTTAAGTTCAGTATGAGCAAATGTTGCTTGATTGCACCCTCCTGCCCACCAGAAAATACCCTGCTTAAAACTTTTCTATCAGAGTCTCTTAAAAGACCTCTGAGAAGAATTTCTCAGCCTACCCCAGAGTGTTAGCAGGGGTACATATCACAGGATAAACAAATGTCCAAATGTTTAAGGGTATAGAAACTACTGTGGGCTTATCAGGACTCGGTTCCACCTTTTCTGGTGACACTGGAGGGAGATGGTGCACCGGCCAGTATCCTTATGCGCTGGACCTGAGCTTAGGTGGTACATGTGTGCCTTCTGTGTATGCTTAAAAAATAAAATGCCTGCTCTCTAATGCTAGGGCATCTGTCTATTCACTGTCAGTATTACTGTTTTGAGCACATGTTTATTCTTCTAGTTAACTGATAAAGGATTCCTCTACACAAATAGTTGGGTGTGTGNGTGCCAAAGTCACAACTTCTGTAAATGAATGCATTAATATGTTAAATGCTAAACATGTTTGGCACTAGCATGGAACTTTGGAAGGGCAAAGAAAGCACTATTTTGATTAAAAGAAAAACAAAACAACCCACAAACAAACAAACCCAACAAAATATTAAAATAATATTTTAAAAACCCCCACCAAACAAACAAAAAACCACAACCAACAACAAAACCCAAATCTGGAAACTCAATTCTGCTATTGACCTCTGGCTGGGAGATGCAGTTGCATACAGCAGTGGAGGAAATGCCTGACATTCTAGCCATCTGAGCTGAGGTTTCCAGCTCTCTGGCACATTTGTATGTGTAGGTCTGATGTTTTTTCTTCAGTTGTCAGTGCAGGCTTCTTGTTACTACTGTCCCCTATTCACTTCTACGTTTCATCTTTCCACTTTGGGGTCTTTCTGTAATATGTATTAATTGATGTATGAGAGTTTGGAGCATAAGTTCCTAATATCTTGTACATTTTTAGAAGCCAGATTAGAATATTAGTACCCAGTTTTTACAGCTTGAGTAAAAATTTTGTATTTTTGAAAAGCCAATCTGGATGCTTCTGAAGAAAACCACTTTAAACGTCAAAAATTGTCCAATATACTTGACTGATACACCGTATTGGGATGATGGATACAAACCAAGATGTAAAAAAAAGTCTGTTAAAAAGAATTTTCTCATTATTATGCTGTTATAGTTTGTGAGCAGCATGACTGTCCTTACTTGGTTAGATCACAGGTGACAGAATGCTAAAATAGCAATTTCAATGCTTCTGCTCTTTAGAAGTCTTGCACTTCATACTGTTACATCAGCCATAGGGTTAGAGCATATACTTTAGTCTGTGACATTATTCTAAGCAGCCAGTCCTTGCCACTGCTTTCAGCTTCCAGCTTGCAATAAATGGCTACCTTCTGCTGGGGCTTTGATATCCTGAAAAGTAGGCAGAGTGGGTAGAACAAACACCTTGAGCCTGGAACTTACCTGCTAGAGCTAGAGTGCTATTGGGAGCTAAATGCTGTCAGTCTCCTTGAGCTGAGTCTGTCACTGAACAAGATGCCATCAGCCTCTAGAAGTCATGAATAAAAAGAGCAGAGTAAGGCACTACTCCTCATTCTCGCTTTTCTGGAAACTGAAACTGCCATGTGAGCCAAGCAAGATCAAACTGGAGTGTGTGATGAATTGAGAAATATCTAGCTTTCTTTGCCCTAGGAGTTAAAATGCATAACAGTTAAGTCTGCTAATGCTTTTTTGTGGTGTGACATTAGGTGTCTTAAGCAAGAAAGTGGGTACTGCAGAAAAGTGGAATTTTGGAAGAACACAGAAGTCACCAAGGATGGATGGGACTCAGATCCTGACTCAAGGACTGTACCTGGATAGTAGGGCTGCATTCATTATAAAGAAACCAGTGAACTGACTAATTCACATCTCTTTCTTAAACATTCATAAAGCGCGATATGCACAACATCTAATGAATGAGTTTGAACCTTTATTGATTCATAGAAATAAGGTAGAGAATTGTTGCCCTTCTCAACATGTAAAGGGTGCTATTTTAGAACTTTGTTACTGTATAAGCTTATTCTAGCTTTACAAGATCTTTTTTTCTTAAGTGTTTCCATCTTTATCAAACCTCTATAGCATGTTACTGAGTTTCCCAAACCAGGTCTGTAGGAGCTAGCATCATATAAAAGGATGATACACATTGATACTGCCTGAAAACAACTCACTGGCTCCTGTGCCATTCTGTCTGAGCCAAACTATTTACTGAAATGAGGACTCTGGTTAACCTGTAATGAACAATCCGTTATGAGGGTATGTCCTATATAAGGGGCTGTGATTTATTACTGTTCTTTGCAAGTTCCTTAGGTTATAGCTGAGTTTCAAAAGAGCAGATCATTACTCATCTGAAGTGCAATTAAGTCAAACTTGAGAACTGACGTGAAGATGTATCTTCATCATAACACATCCCTACTTCTTTTGAATGATACTGTGATGTTCCAGTAATGTGAGTAGTCTACATATAGACTAGAGCATGGATGTTAACTGTAACTAAGAAAGCCTAACACTTTCTGTGCTGAGCCATCATTGGTTCAGGAGGCTGCTGATAGATCTGTGCCTGGCTTTTATTCACAGTCCTACACTTGTGAATTATTGCTATGCCAACAGGTTTATTTCAACAATCTCCGTTTTCCTTCTCAATCCTAGGGACAGTTGCTGTAAAATCTACTAGCTTGTTAACAAAGGAAAGAGAGAGCTTTGCTTTCTAGCAGGAACCTAGTCTGTCTTTACAGTTGCAGTCCACAAAACTCATCGTGAGTGATCAAACATCGTTTCACACCAAGGTAACTCTGTACCGGTTTACATCACTGTCATAGTTCTTACATGCTTATTTTACAGCTATACTTTACACAGCTGAAATTCAAATCTGTGGAATACGGAGCAAGAAATTAAGCTTGCTGAAACCATCTCCTTTTGTTTTCTGATAAAAGTAGAGATCCATGAATCATTGCTATCTCTGCAATACTGGCTGACCTGTGGTCTCCTGTGGCAGATCTTAATTTTCTTCTTCTTTCCCATCCCTTAAATGGGAAAATTGCTGTAGGCAAGTGCATGGATTGCTGTGGAGTTGGAGGAAAGAATTGAGCAGGTAAAGTCCTCTCAATAGGCCAGGACTTACAGCTGATAGTACTTGTGATCTTGATTGTTTGTCTGGTTTTGTGTTGTTTGTTTTCTGGTTTGGTTTTTTGGTTGCTGTTTTTTTCTCTGGTTGAGACTAAAATATCTAAACCTATCTATTATTTACTAAGAAACCTGTAGTAGATGTAGTCCAGAAGTGCTGAGGGCTTACCAGGGTTATGAAAGTTGACAAATGAAGGCTGGAACCTAAAACATCTGTGAGGGTATAACCCACTAAAACATGAGATCACTTCAGATTACTTTGTCAATGCTCCCATGGAGGAAGCATATCTGTCTTATATGGAAAAGTGTTGTAACTTGGCTGTGTCTGTGTGAGGTGTGTTCTCTGAATGTGCCTTTGATAAGGTTTCATTTCTTAACTAAAAAAATGAATAAAAAATGCATTATGCTGCTCTGTGCTGTGCAGTCTGGTGGTTTGGACCAATCATGATGGCTAAGTTGAATGAATGATACTTCCTTCCTCATCTGTGTTTTGTGTAAACAAAGACTGACCTAGTTTAGCCATTAAAGTGCTTCTGGCTTTGAATCCCAAGTGGGAAAGGGGGGTTTTGCATTTATGGACTGGCAAAAAGGGGGGGATTCTGCTAGCTGCTTCCCTTATGGAGTTTCTGCCTCTGTGTCCCTGTTGCCTTTGCCTTGACATGACATGCTGTGGGTCCATGCTGTGAACTGGGCAGGGGAATCCCTTAAGCTGTGGGGGCTGACAAAGGTTCTTTATTGACAAACTGCGATGCAGATGGCGTTATGAGGAAACAAGGCTCACCATTCTGCTGCTTTTGTGTCTCAGTCACTGTGTTTCCGTGTTTCCTGCCCACGGTTACTTCTGAGATTTATCAGATTCCAGCAGTTATGACAAATGGATAGGGACCTCAAAGATATTATAATACTGCAAATACTGAAAATGTGCAGCAGACTATGAGACTATACAATGTGAAATCAACTACGCTATTAGGCAGCAGAGAATCTACAGGAGCTAGAGGAGGGATGAAGAGAAATCTACTACTCTCTATCTGAACAGCTAGAAAAGCTTTAATTGAAACTCTTATCTTAGGCACTGCAGAATGCAATTCTGAAATGAAGCTCCAGGGAGACAGGCTTGGTAATTTGAATGATAGTAAAACTGTTCTCTATTCTGTGCTGTCAGATGTTTCCAGGTGAGAAAAATAGCAACACCCCAAGCATACAAAAAAAAAACCAACAAAAAAACAAACCAACCAGAACCAAAAAAAAAACCAAACACAATAATTTGAGGTTCTGGATTCCACTAGGTGGCAGACCCCTGTATCTGTTCTGTGCATGTCTTCTGTGTCTTGATTCTTCATTGGAGTGTATTGAAAACACTTTTAAGCTATAGTGTATAGACATCAGTAGGGATGCTTAGATGCTGTCTTTATAGGGCTCGTATTGGACATTTAGGTGGGAAACATGCAAGGTTTTCAACACTATATCCTTTATTGTTCAGACTTGTACCCTCTCTGAAAAGTCTGCTACTCAAAGCAGTTGCTTGCATTTAGTTGTACTTAGGTGTGAACACATGACTCTCTTTCCGTATTTCTTGATTCTGTTGTTAATAGATCAGAAATGAGATCATAATGATTAGTGGAGTGCATTTCAAGGACTGGAGGTAGTGACAAGCGCATAAACGTGGTGAATAACCTGTGGTTAAAGGCATGATTTCTGAGCATAAGAAGCTTGGTGTTCTGGAGTGACTTGTTCCTGTTGGTGAGATATTTGTATCTGAGTAAAGTCACTGCTTGGAAACAACTGTATCTTGAAGTAATGACTGTAATAATGTTCCTCTTCTCTTAGTGCCAGTCTTTTATTGCAATGTGCTTCCCATCCACTCACTATGGGAGATTATTTTAGCTTCATTTTATTGGTGTTTTGACTTACAGGGCATGTTGGGATGTGGCTGAGAACAGCCTAGGAATAGGGTCATTGCCTGCCTTTATTTACTAGGAGATGGCTCCTGGGTCATGGGTGAGGGGTCATCATAAATTCTTCAATTTTTGTATGCTTGCATTTTGTAATACCTGGGGTACAGCTCCCATGTCGTATTTGGGGACACACTAGGACTAAGCCAGAAACATAGAAATGCCTGGGAAGAAACATACAAATGTCAGAAGACACCCACATCCTTGTGATCTACTTCCGAAGTATATCATCTCTTCTAAGGAAGACCTCGGTGAGTGGATGCTTAGTAATGAGTCTGATAAACACAGTATGGATTTCTTTAGGTGCTGTATTTTAATAACATCCATTTATTTAATTTTGGAGTATTAATACTGGTTAAAACTGAAGTGTCAGTTTTCAAAGCAATGATTAAAGTTTTTGACCTTAATCTTCACTTAAAAGTATGCGATGCCTCCTCTGAGTTTTGTATACAGTTGATGCTCTGCTGCAACAGGGCAGTTTAATACAGATCTGTTCTGTTCACCTATGAAGAAATATGAAGAGATGCCAGCTTATTCCATTTGTGGGTACCTGATAGTTAGTTTATAACTTTGTTTTGCAATTCAGGAATGATCATGTGAATGAGAATGACTTTTTGAATGTAGCGTATTGGAGGAATTGTACAAGCCTTTATTTCTCAGTAAGTCAAGATAAAAGTTCACATGTAAAAGACTGCTCCCCACTTCTAATTTTCTTTAAATGATACAGTTAGCTGTGCACAACCTTCTTACTCCTTTACCTTTCTTGCACACCTACTGTGTCCTAAATGTCTTTTCCCCAGCTACCCTGCATCAAATCAGTACTGTCTTCTAATGATTTTCTTGGGGGTGTCCACACCTCATGGACACCTCATTCTTTGCTTCATCCTGTGTAGCTGCTCTGAACAGCTAATCACAGCCACTATCCAGCTCTACAGTACCACTTTGAGGATGTGGTACAGATATTTGGGAACTTCTGCTCTAGGTGATGCTAATTGTAACACTCATTCTAGGCTGGACAGTGTTGTCTTTGTTTTGTTGTTTGAGGTGTTTTCAAGGAGATCTCAGGCTGTCAGACACACAGTGTGGCCTGCCATGAGAAGATACTGGTAAACATCTGAGGCTGATTTGTCTTTACTATTGCTTTAAAATTAGTAGTGTTACACTGAAGAGTCTTTGTGGAATGTGGAAGGGAGCATTGAAGGAAGTACTGTGAAGGAAAGAAATTCAGACAGAAATTAGGGTAGTTTGCAGGAAGGTGCTACTTTGGCTGTAGATTTGTTTATCATAGGAAAATAAGTTCAGATACAGCCCCCCAACCCACCCCCCCCAAAAGTCATCGATTTCAATGTAAATATTTTTATATATACTCTGTTCTGACCGAAATGCCTGAAGCATCTTGGTGTTCAAAATTGTGTATATTTTCTCTCATGTTCTGTTCATGTTATCCAACTCCATATAAAACCTACAATCTAGTACCACAGAGATCATTCATCAGGCTTTATCTGTTGTTTAAAAGCTGTGGGTATTTATTCATAATATAGACAACTTTTTTAAAATTACTGATCTTTAATATATGCCTTCAGTTCCTCACTTGAAGTTACTACTTACCTACTTCATATAGTATTTTGAATATATTTCTTGAAACTTTGAGGCAGTTGGTGGTTGTCATTATAGCTACTTGGATAGCAAAACTTTGGGTTTCTTTGCTTTGTTTTGTTAGTTTGTTTTGTGTGGGTTTTTATGTTTTTGTTGTGTGTGTGTGTGTTTTGATTTTTTTTATTAGAACTTTAAAAATAGTGCAGTCTTCCTTTCAGAAAGACAAGTGTTGACTCTGTGCTTCCTTATGCTGTATTGAAAATAGCTGGTGGTTGGACCTTGACAGCTTGAGAACTCTGGTAGTCAAGAACTCTGTGATGCCTGGTGAATCTTAATACTGTCATTTAAGGCGCTATACAGCCTAGTATACTAAACTGATGACGAAAGCAAAGTTGTAGTAATCAGATAAACTGGGAGTAAGACTGTCTGTTAGTTAACATCTCAGTTTTGTTGACTGGTTTGAAATGGTTATTTTTGATGAAGTTATTGCTGTCTTAAGCAAGCCTTGGCAGCCCTCAGATGCTAAAAAGTTCAGTGTTGACAAAGGAGATTACTGGCGGGAAAAAAAAATGTGGGCATGTGGAGAAACTGAAAATACTATTTTATTCATAATATCCTAAGCACAATTCAAATTATAGTTATGGAATATGCATTCAGAGAAGCAGTATTAGAGATAAAGGCATATTTCTGTCCTGTTGATAAGGGGATAACTACCATCAAAGATAAGCTCTCTCCTCTGTTCGAGGTCTTGGGTAGTGTCCTGATGGGTTTTTCTCTGTTCAGAGAGAGGAACTGGAAATCCACAGTGTGGGAAAATTACCTTGTGTTATCAGCCTTGGGTTATATTGAGCCTTGCTTTGGAGTATGTAAAATACTGTTTAATATCAGCCTGTAAGATTGGGAGATGCGCTTGCTTTAAAACACTGCATACAGGATTGTACTGAGACTGTATGAGTGCAGTGGGCTTTATTTAGAAAGGGTGTTCCTGAATTCCTGATTTGAATGAGTCATTCTGAAATGAGAGACACAGAAGACTGACAGTGCTGGTTTCCATGTCCAAATTTTAGCTGTGGTCTTGTCAGCCTGGGGTGAAAACAATTCAAATAAATTTTTTTGCCAACTTCTTTATGAAGGAGTTTAATTTCAGCCTTGCAGTTCTTTTTCTAGTTCACAGTAGATGTAATTGCTGACTCGGGTGCAAGTGTTTTAATTCTGCAATATAGCTTGATGTAGAATATTCTTTTTCTGCTTCCATGTAAGAGTGCCTTTGGGGAGCAATGCATTGGTGTGGTGTCTTCTGTGTCTTTAGTGACTGCTGTCACTCTGGGCTGTTGGTTTCAGATTGCTTCTTTGACTGCCTGGCCAAGAAGATAGACAACAAAGTTTTCTAGGGATGTCACTCTGGGTTAAGTGAATTAGATTTGGACTGTGCAGCCAGTGGTTCTTACCAGCTCCAGCATGATCCTTTTTAGCAGGTGGATTAAGTCTGTCAGCTCTGCAGTCCCTGGCTTCCATCAGCCTTGAGCCTGTGGATTCATTGGCACTGGAGAAGGTAAGTCCCTTAAAAGGGAATTTTCTTTGGAATTAAAAAAAAAAACAACCAACAACCAACAAAAAAAACCCCCACAAAACACTAAACCCAGCATTGCTTTCAGTTTTTGAAGAAGTACCTTTTAAAGTGTTGTGCATTTAGACCTTTATTACTAATGCCTCACATAACAAAGTGAAAATGTTGCGATCATAACTCTCACAGAGAAGCGTTTCTCATGGTGGTTTTTCGAGGCTCACAGTTTTGCTGGATCCAAGTGGAACACGGGGATTCAAGAGCAGTACTGTGGCTCTTCTCATGGCTCCACTTTGCTGCATTTGGCCAGGGTGAGAGACAAAGAACAGGCTGCAGTCACTGACTGCAAGCATTTGTAGGAACTACTGAGTTCCTCTCCTCTGAGGGGTAGAGGCCTGCTGCTGCTTCTCGTTCCTCTTGCTCCGTGGGAGCAGAACTGCAGCTAATACAAAGAACAGTGTAGGAACAAATGATCCAAGGAGGACCAGGGCTTTCCTAAAGTTTTGAGGCTTGTGCGTATGAAGGTGGTGACCTCTTTCCCTGGGGGTGATGGTAGAATTATTTTCTTTGAATTAATAGTAAATGGTTATTGCCTTCCTTGCTCCATTATGACTTAGCAAAAGGAATGCTAAATGCACAGATGTTTTATCTGTGCAAAATGTGAAGTATCTGTAGTAATGTGATAAAGTTTTCTGTCTATTGTTAAAACTTCATAAATGGGCTGCAGTTCTTATTATCCAAAAAGAGGTGAAATGCTTGAGAGTTCCACTGTCTGTGACTTGAGAAGATATCTAGATACTTGCAATTGTTACTGTTCTGTGGTGAAGCTTGTGTAGGAGTAAAAGCAAAGATGAACACTGAGTCAACTCACCTGCTCCCACTGCAGGTTCTGGCCACACAGGATTTCAACTGCATATGAGTTTTCAGTTCTCAATCTCTAAAGCAGGAAATAACAGCTAAAAAAGGGGAAGAGCTTTAAGCAGATAATGATGAATCAAGAATTTAAGTAATTGGGGAAGAGGGCTAAATGTTGAAAACTGTCTCTGACTGACTTTCTAGACATTGATAGTGAGAGATTTTGGGTTTCCAACACACACAGGGTTGAAGCTTCTCTGCAGAGGAAACTGAATTTTTTCTTGCTGTATTTCCAGCTTTTTTTGCCTGGAAAATAGGTGCCGAAACATAAGCCAGTGTTCAGTGCACATTATGGTATTGATACACTATAGTTTTCACTGCTTGAAACTTTGGTTGTAGCAATTACTAGATTCGTATGATCCATGGGATATTGTTGGTAGCTCGATTGGAAACTTTCTTTTGGTTAGTCAGCAAACATGATGAACTATGAATCTCCTTCAGTTTTCTTGTTCACTTTATCTATTACAGTTTTCTGCCTGTAATTGCATTCTTTTACATGCTAACATTTGTGTTGACTTTTCCCTCAGCTAGTAGAGAGAGTTTTATATTATGTTTCACTTAATTCACCTCTAGGATTAACATTTTAGGAAGTTCACTGTTCATAATAAAATCCTTTCCCCTCTAATCAAGACTTTTACTGTATTCTGTGCTGTATTTCCATGAAATACATGAAACCATGAAGTGTTCTATCTTCAGTATTATGCCAAAATTGCTCCTTGCTAGTTGTGTGTGGAAGTACACAATGAGTTTTTACTATTGTTTCTAATACTTCTGTTTCTACATTTCTGTGGCAAAGAAAAATAATTCTTAAACCTGTTTTTAGAGTTTAATTATGAAAAGTTTAAAACTATATTTAACTTGAAAGCAAAACAAAAACAACTAAAAAAAACCCCATGCAGTCCTGCTTCCCTTCTCCTCCTGCCCTCAAACAGAAAAATCAACAGTTGGAGAAGGTAGAAGCAACAACCACTACTTTTTTCTTTCCATCTCTTCCTTATAGAGAAGAGATGGAGATTAAACTGAATCAACTCCCAGTCTTTTGCTCTTGCATAGACATGTTAAGTCCTCTGCTATTGTGCAGCCTGTCTGCCAGTTAGATTTATTAAAAAAAGTCAATTTACCTTATTTTCTTCAACTTCCAGGTTATACAAGAAGCTGGTTTTTTTTTACTAGGTCATCAAGTCTATAATATGTACTACGAAAACCAAATGCTCAGAGAGCTTTCTAACCTTTAAGTATGGTAGAAATTTCCTTAGTTGCAGTCATCAGCTCAGAAATAACCCCCTTCCTATGCTTCTGTAGCACACTTGTCCTTTCAACATGAAGATAAGTAACATAAACAGAAGTAGTCAAAATTGTCTCCTTGACAGTTCTTTTTAATTCCTGTGTGAAACATTTCATCCTGCAGATCTAATTTCTGGGTAATGGAAATAACTTGTATGAATAACTGTGACAAACCACAGAGCAGAATTATCTGTTCTAGTCACTTATGGACTATAAAATATTTGATGTGAATGTTGGGGGGGGGGAATATCACTTTTTATCCATTAAATACTTCCCCCCGACCCTGTGTTGTGGACAAATCTTTGTCTGTCTTAGTCTTCACCTGTAGTATTTCCACCACTGTTTGAATTCTTTTTACTCTGACATGTTTACACAGATGTTATTTTCTCCACACTCATTAATATGTCTATCATAATGTGCTCCCATTAGTTCATACCCAATAATGATTTTGGTTTATTTAATATTGGGAGTTTTCCGGTTGCTTTTTATTATAGCACACTAATAATTTTATTCATTAAGAATCCTGTTTGGTTTATGTATTTGTCTATATAATGTATATGATTTCAGATTATCTGTTCTTATGTTCTGTCAACTGATATATTGCTGACTTAATTCCAAAATGTTGATTTAAAGTAGTATATTTTTAATTAGTATCTAAAGTCTCAGTTTAAAAAAAAAAAAAGCCAAGAAAATTTTGTGTCCCTGTAAGAGTTGAAGAGCAACACTAAACTATTTTTGGAGTAATATAATATTGTACTCGGCCTCATTCCTGTCTCTGCATTGCCTGCCTTTTACTTTCAAAGCTGGTGGTACAGGTAAACACTTCAAAGATTGAGGAAGAGGATACACTTGAGCTCCCCTCAAAGCACTTTAGAGAGGAAGTACAACTGACCCATCAATGAAATTCTCTATACAGCAAATGCTGGTAAGTGTACTAAATGAACTGAAAAAAAAAAATGTCTATGGTCTTTTAATTTTAGCAGTCCTATAACAGGACTACAGTGTCTAGATGAAAATATGTGTTTGCTTTTCAAGTTGAATGGTGCCAATTTAATCATCCTGTCTTTCATTCTTCTCTTGTCTTGGATCTACAATTGTTTCTTTCAGATAATCCAGGAAATTACTTTCCTAGGCTGCTATCTTCCTTGGCTTGCATTCTTCCTTACAGCATATTCTCCCATTCCTTTCACAGTAAAAATATTTTGCAGCAGCAGCAATACTTATTCACATTATGATCTTAAGGCAAGGCATAGCTTTTCTAGCTGAGGAGGGAATTGTTTCATTCATGATGTATCCATGTAAGCGTGTATGAAAGTGTCTGAGATCTGCACTTAAATCTTGGTTATTTGCTAATGATGTTGAGTGTTTGTTAAATAATTTTAAATCCTCTTGTAATTAGATCTACTTTGTCTTTTTACAGTGTAGACATATGTGATCTTATAGTAGTTAGGTGTGTCAGCTAAATAAATTGCAATATACTTAGCTTACTGCAAATGCAAATTTAAAATCCATAAGTTTTGTTAGAATTTGTATTTGGCCATAGAAAGCACCCTGTCTTGCCACAGCTTAGCTGGTAAGTGCCAGCTTGTTAAAATAAGGTAATCTTAGTATGGGTTATAAAGCATATGTGTGTCCTTGGCTTCACTGAAAGTATTGAAAATTTAAAATTTGATCAGTATTATCCATCCTTGCTTTCTATTATCTTACTATGTTTGCTCTTTACAGTACTATAACTAATATTGTTCTTCTAAATAGAAAATATATTTTTTCTCTTTTCATAAGCCCTTTCAGTAATAATTTTTTTTTTAAAGCCCTTATTTTAGAGAAATTGTCCTTGTGGTAATTGCCTAGAAAAATTTACACAAGCATTTTCAAATGCTCTTGAGTTTTATTTGTCCCTGAATTCATCCTCTCCTTCCTCCACCCCAAAGATCCTAATATTTTTTCATTTGTTAATTCTGTTGACTCCAAATGTCTTCAGATGCTGAACTCTGAGTAGCTTCAGTAGCTTTTCAGGTGTTAGATGTTCTTTTTATTGATTGAAAAAGTTTTGTGGAAGTTTTGCTTAGTTCCCTAATGATTCTGTCCCAGTGAGACATGGAAGTTTTTTGCACTTTTTTCTTCTTTCTTGTTGAGCTGCATATAGTGGGCTTACTGTCAGGAGAGGCTGGAATCATTATTTCCTTTTCAGTGTTTTCAGACAGAATTCTTGATGGCTCAAATTTTTTGTTTTGTTACTTACCCTTCTGTCTGAATATTGAGAAGCAACTAACACAAAAGTTTACTTCTATTCACTGCTGCTGTCCAAAAACAACTGTACAGAAGTGCCTTCCTTCAAGATCTAGTGTGATACTAGACAAGTGTCAGTATGTGTATATGCTTTTTGTTAATATTGTGCAAAGGGGCTGAAAAATTAAATGGAAAACTAAGAAATGCAGTGATGCTGGTTAATGGGAACTTTGATTAAAGAAAGAAACAAGCTGTGGCATGGCCAAGAACTGGATTTTTTTAGGTACAAAAACAGAAGAAAGAAACTAAAGAGGTGATAAAGTTGACAACATAAAGCCTGGGTGAGAATCAAAAGGGAAAGGTTGAGTTGTGATGGTAGCTGGTGTGGTGCACAGAAAGGTCTGGGAATGGAAGTAGCAGAAGAGGTGTTAATAACGTGACTGAAAAGGATAACTGGGAAAAGATGTGTATCTGCAGTTTTAAGAAGGGAGAAGGTAAAGAAGGCAGTCAATAAATAAATTCCTATCTCTGTAGCTGTGGTACTGGGGAAGAATAAGACAAGATTGCAAGATGCTAGTGCTGCTTGAGAGCAGTTGAGTAGAATGCCTGTCACTGTGAAAGGAAAAGTGTCACTCTTCTTAAGGAAAACTGTCTTTCTGGATGATGAGATGAATCAGTGATAGGGAAAATACAAAAGATACAAGTGAACAATGTGAAGACTATTAATTCTTTGAGGCAGAAAGGTCAGCTGTGGATTGGGAATTCGAGGGCTCTCTTTTACTTTGATTTTGACAGAAACATGACATCTAACAGAAGCAAGTGATAACAACCATCCTGGAAAGCCATTGTAGTGTTAAATACCTGTTGAAGGGCTTTTGGCAGCCTGATGGTTTACAAATGTGTTCAGAGAGCATTTGATAAGATAGATATTGAGTAGTGGCAAGGTGCAGTCTCTCAGGGTGAGGAACTGCAGTATTTTCCACTTACGAGCTTGTTTTCCTCGGTCAACACATCTGTGTGAAGAAATGCTCATTCAGTTATTGTAAATGATTTTAGATATTGGCTGCAGCAGGGTAGAATGGAGTAACACCTAAAGCAACTTTTACAAGCATTGGTTAGGTGTTTGCCTGAACAAGTTTCTGTGTACTTCTCCAGTACTCCTCATACAGTATATGCTGGGTTGAGATTTATGAACACAGAAGTTAAGTCTTCAGTACCCTGGGACATTTGTTTGTGGGGTGTTTTTTGTTGTGTTGGGTTTTTGGTTGGTTGGTTTTTTTAAGCTTCTGGGCTTCATGAGAAATGTTTTCTTCAACTTTGAAGTTTTGGAGGTATTCAACTTCCAGCTTCAAATTGGGAACTTTTACCTCCTGTTCAGTTCTCTTGGCTACTTGCACATGCAAAGGTTCTTCATATTTTTAAGGGTGTTGGGTGTTTTGAATGTCCGGAAGAATGGGTACTGCTTCTGTTTTTATTCTGGTCTCACATGAGCTAAATGCCTGCTTCCTTCTCATTTCAAATACTTCTAATGTTCCTTTGCCACATTTCTTTTTTTTTTCCCCGCTTGTATTTTGTTGGTAGCTGTATTACCACTATTTTGGGTTTAGGCACTGTTCAAAAAAAAAATACAAATGCCCAAATGCAGACATCTGACTTCATTTTTGCAGAGAAATTAAATTATAACATTTGAGAGATCTCTGTGAATACTGTCCAGGAATAGTCCTTGGCAATCTGTGAAGAGGAGACTCCATTCCTTCAAAATTCACACTTCAGTCAGGTGTTGTCTGTGCCATGCTCCCCTTAAGTGTAGTAAGCTTGCTGAGTGTCTCAGAATCAGTAATTCCAACAGATCTTGACAGGTTGTCACTAAAGCTTTACTCCTGGATTCTTTATTTGGCACACACCGTGTTTTCTCTAGTTTTATTTTGTCGAATAACCACAGTTTTTCTCATTTACTAATGTTCCTCATTTCAAGCCTCTTTTTTTAAATAATGTAGCTGCTGGTTGCTTCCAACTACATGTAATATGCTGTATGAAGCTAAAATATAAGTTGGTGGTTTGTTTAAGTTTTTTGAGCTTTCTGGATTTACGGAATGATTACTGTAAATTACAGTAATATGTGACTGTCCTCAAAAACTTTATATTAGTTGTGTGGATCTGTGGGTTATTTTTGATTCTTAGCTCTTAAGTGTCAATTTCAAAAACTTTATGTAGAAAAGCTTTCTTGTAAAGAAAGTAAGCACCAGAGAAAGGTCAACTGCAAATAGAAAGATGATCTCCTTCTTGATTTCCCTCATCACCTTGTGTATCATCACATCAACCTCTTATCTGTAGATAAGCTTTTTTTACCTGAGTTCCCCAGAGATTGAGTTTCAAATGTGATAATGCCAATAAGTTTGGCAGCTGAGATGCCTGTTACTTTTACCTCAAAATAAAAACCACCCTTTTTTTTTTCTGACAAGGCAGTTGTAATACTTGGAAAAAACATGTTAGAGGCATGAAATCTTACGACAACTTTGTCAGGTGTCCTCATTCTAGACAGGTAAATTGTTTTACATAAGCTCACACAGTTCCTAAAAACACAGTTGTGCACTAGTCAATACATTCTACATTCCACCTCTTCAAAGACTTCTGAGAAGTCTTTTTTATCCTCTCTGTACAAAGATTAGAGCAGTTTAGCAGATAAATTCATAAATTCCACAAAAGGAATAGGTAAGTATAACATGCTTGTCCACAACCTTTTTAAAAAGCTATGTGCATATAATACAATTAAAGAATTTACAGATATACAGGTACAGACAGAATAGTTTAACATGGATTGTATGCATCATTCCTTTGTACAGTCTTTCTTCTGGGAGCTGTACTAAAGATAAGTCCTTCCATCTGTTGTCTTCAAAGGACAGTAGCTAATATAGTTAAATACTGCAGATAGTTGAACTTCTTGACCCAGCAGCACATCATCTTATTGAACCAGAAACATTAAGTCTCCATAGTAGCAATGAAATTCTATTCTTGTGTAACTTGTTATGCCCCATTAAGTTTCAGCTGTTATCTTAGAGTTTAGACTGTACAGATCTTGAATGTATGCCTCGAGTGTGCATTTGCCCTTCAGTAACTATAGCAGCCTTCTTTTCTTTATATTTTCTTTAGCAGAGGCTCCTATTTCAGTGTGTGCCAGGGGATAGAGAGAGAGCTGCCATTGCTTCTCTCCAGCCTCCTAAAGCCTCAAGCAGCTACTTTCCTTCTATTTCTTCTTTGTTACAATTTAGTAATGAAGTTTTGTGGGATTCTCACGTGTAGTTGAGGTCTCCATGCTGTGGAAATGTAACTGAGATGAAAGTGCATGGGCTGATAACTTCCCTAATGACTGTGAATGACAATTCTTTTGCTTCCTGGTAGGTGGGAGCCGTAACGCTTAGTGTAAGGACTCTGTTGTAGGCTGGAGGAAGAGGAAGACTGCAGTAAACGGAACTACTGGTAAGTAACACTTCCTTCCCTCCCATAAAAGTCCTCAACAGTATATGGTGAAGGCTCTGGAAAAATGATTGATTCTAGATGAAAATGTGTCTGCTTCCGAGGCTTCCCAGTAAACTTTCTATATCACTTAAGAACGCATCTTAAACTTTCAGAGGGTCAGAGTAGCTAAGAATAATTGTCCTGATTTAATAGTGGTGTAAAGGACACTCTGAATCTGAGAGACTTCAGAGCAGCAGGATTCTCAATCTCTAGCATGCTCATGGATTAAAAGAGCTCAAATACAGTGTTACACAGCATATCAAGAATATTCATCCTCAGCAAAAATTAAATTACAATATCAAATGGAAAAGCATTATTTCCCTGTAAAAGGCATACAGCATTTCAAAGTTGTCTCCTCTTTGTCTGTATAGCATTTTGATGTTGCAGGCAAACGTATGGTCATTAATTGAATTGTCTCTGATATATGGGTGGGTGTTGTGTTTAATTACAGTACTTTTAAAAATATTTAATATTTCTGGATGATGATATGATAGACCTGAGAAAAACAAGATGCTAGTGTTTGCTTAGTGGTATCCATAAAACCCGTAGCACATTTGTAGCCAGATGTGGTAAGTGGACTGAGAGCAGCCATGAGGAAAAGGGTTGAGGGATGTTGGTGGATGAAAGAGTGAATATGAGCCAGCAATGTAGACTCGCAGCCCAGACAGCCAACTGCATTCTGGACTGTATCAAAAGAAATGTGGCCAACAGGATGAAGAATACGAGTCTCCCCCTCTCCTGTACTCTGGTGAGACCACACCTGGAGTACTCTGTTCACCTCTGGGGCCCTCAGCATAAGAAAGACCTGCTTGAGCGCGTCCAGAGGAGGGCCACAAAAATGATTAGAGCATTGGAACATGTCTCTGCTGTGGACAAGCTGAGAGAGTTGGGGTTGTTCAGCCTGGAGAGGATAAGGCTATAGGGAGACCTTAGAGCAGCCTTTCAGTAATTAAGGAGGGCCTATAGGACAGATGGGAGGAACTAATTATAAAAAGTGTAATGACAGGATGAGGGCTAACAGTTTTAAGCTGAAAGTGGGTAGATTTTTTAGACGGATGCAAGAAAAAATTCTTTACTGGGAGGATGGTGAGACATTGGAACAGGTTGCTCAGAGAATTTGTGAATGTCCAGTCCCTGGAAGGGTCCAAGGCCAGGCTGGATGGGGCTTTAAGCATTCTGGTCTAGTGAGAGGTGTCCCTGCCCACAGCAGGGAAGCTGGAACTAGATGATCTTTAAGATCCCTTGAAACTAGATGATCTTTTAAGATCCCTTCCAACCCAACTGTTCTCTTGATTGTATGAAGAGAAGTGTGAAATAGTGACAGCTATCTTGTGACCTATCTTGTCCATCTGTATGGGAGAAAAATGCATGGTGCAATTTGAATTCAGCATCTGTTGCCCTATGTTTAGCCTTCCAAAACAGGCAACATCTCAATGCTCTTTGACAAAAATTATTAGTTTTAGATATAGCGCCAGCATTACAGCTATTTTTTGGTCTTGATTTTCAATAGAAAGTGCATGAATGTGGTGATTGTGTTGGAGCCAGCACTAAAAATTACTGGAAAGGTTTCAGGAATCATCCTTGCCATGTTTCTACAATAAGATTGCTCCTGGCTTCCTAATAATTTATTTATTTTTGAGTAAACTTGCATGGTGATAAACTTTTCCTTGACCTCAAATTACAGGGTCTTTTACTTTAAAAATGGAAGTAGGTAGTTGATTCATATTTTCATACTTCCCTTGTTTTATTGTCATCAGATTTTTCAGGTGAGAATTTTGTCAACACTGTCATGTAATAAATTTCCACCCTTAATGCCTTAAACCCATATTAACACTTGATCAGTCTTTCTTAACTTCAGCTCTGAATATTCAGAGTGTGGACTGATAGCTCAGCAAACATAGAAAACCAGGATATTTCAACTTTCCTGTAAGTGCAGTGGCTTTGGGAGCTTTGAAAATCAAATATTCTTTCTGCTCCAGTTTCTTAATCTGAAAACCACTGTTTTTCTCTGTGGAGTATGATAAATATTGGTGTGCTTGTGTATTTTAATATTTATAACAACAGAGGCAGGTGAGGCTAAAGGGCCAGGCTTGCCATACTCTACAGACAAATGGCATTAGCCCACATTTCATTTTAGTGGACAGTTCATTTTAATAAGGTTACAGTAGCTGAAAAGAAAATAGTAAAGAACGACTGAGAAACTATTGGCATCATCTTAGAGCTATTATGTCATGTTTAACTTAGATATACTTCCAGATGCCTGGTAGGAGAAGCATTTTGACTATATGTGTCAAAAGGTGTGCTAAATGCTGGCATATATGGGTTTAGCTCTTGGTTTGCTACACAGTGTCTCTTGCACTAATCGTACTGGCAGGATGTTCAGTAGTAGTTTCAGCTAGGAATGACATTGCTCTCTGTTTTGATATATCTAGATAGCACCTAAGCCATTTTGCTGCTTCTAATGGGAGCAAGGGGTGTGATAAAGATCTGGAAGAAGAAACAAACAGAATCAATGCAAGACAGAGACAAGTTCATGGGGTGTTTTGTTGTTTTGTTTGGGCGTGTGTGTGTGGTTTTTTGATTGTTTTTGTTGGGATTTTGGGGGTTGTGTGTTTTTGGAGGGTGGTGGTGGGTTTTGTTGGTTAGTTGGTTTTATTTGCTTGCTTGTTTGGTTTTTAAACTCCTTAGAAAAAAACAATCTGCTTAATCACTTTCTTACCTCTTCTTATCCTTCTCTGAGTTGTTCAGGAAATAGTAGTGGTGATATTCTTGTAACTTTCTATGTAACTTTTCTTTTCTGTTCCACTTTTTCCCATGTGTTTCAGAAACTGTACTTCCCCACTCTGGCAACAGCTGACTTTCCTTCTCAAAGGACCTATATGGATATAATTAATAATTTCTATTTATGTGTGAAATGACCTATGTGGATATGATCAAAATAAATTAACTATGAAATAGTGTATGATGGGATGGAGTACCATAGTTAATGATACTCTATTGGCTGCACAGGGAAAAATACAGCTATCTGAGTAATAATAAATAGCTTTTAGGTCATTATAGCTACTGGTGGTTATTACAGCTAATGGTTGTTATCAATGATGCATGGATCTTAGAAAGAAAATCCTCCAAGACCAGAAATTGTTTTAAATGCATGTTATACTTAGGGTAAGGGAGAAGATCACAAATGATAAATTAAGAAAAACTTCAGGAATCAAAGATGAGCAGATTTTAGAAAAGGCACTATAAAGCAGTTGGTGAGTGATGGCAGTGAGTAGTAGTACTACAGCGCGAGTTAAACCCCAAACCTGAAATTTTCTGTAATGAAGCATGCAGCTAGCTACATAAGAAAACAGAATTGACCACTGTGAGTAGTACATTGGGCTGAAAGAATATTTGCTCAAGAGAAATGTCTCCTAACTAAGAGGACTGTTTAGAGTTAAGAAGTTACTGAAGTAATATATTTTCAAGTGTGATGGTTACAAGCTCCATTCCAGGCAACTGGATCAGGTATTTGATTGCTCTTCCTATGAAGAATGTTTTCCTTGTGTCTAACTGGAACATCCCTTTCTACAGTTTGTGACCCCACTGCGTTCACCTTCCTGACGGGCACCTTTCCGAAGACTTTGGTGCTGCCGCCTTTGTAGTTGCCTGTCAGGCACATGAAGTCACCAGTTAAATCGACCTCAGCCTCCCCCCTGAGGCTCAGTGATACTGTTACTGTTGTGTGCTTCAGAGCCAATTTGTCTTGCTGGCTCTTTAGGATTTGCTGCAATGCATCAGTACATTGTACTGAGCATCTGCAAACTGTACACCCAGTGTAGTATCCCAAGTCACAGAGAGAGAAATAATTTTCTTCAACCTGCTGGGTAAACTCTTAACTCACACAGTCTAGTGTCTGCTAGCCTGTGTTCCCACAAGGCCACCCTGCTGACTCATGTGCAAGCTCTTGTCTGATGGGATCCCCAGGTTGCCTTGTGCAAAGCTGCTTTCTGACCAGCTAAGCCCCAGCCTATAATGCTGTGTGGGGTGACTTTCATCCCAGGAGCAGTGCTTTGTGTTGACTGAACATGTGGCCTGTTTCTCCAGCCTGTAAGTATCCTTCTGACTGACCTCCTGTTTATTAACCCCTTCTCCCAGTTTGGCATCATCGGCAAACTTGCTGAAAGTGTATTCTCTCTCATCATCCAGCTTCAGGAAAATGCTAAACTGTATCAGTCACCGTAAAGGTGCTTGATTAGCACTGTTAATAACAGGTCATTTGCCAGACGTCAGGTCTGTGAGCAGTGTATTTTAAATCTGGTAATCTAGAAGGTTATTCACTCACCTTGTGGTCCACCTCTCTAGTCCATTTCTCACTTCTTTGGTTACAAAGTTATGAAGAACCGATGTAGAAAGCCTCATTAAAGTCAGGGTAAATGATATCCACTGCTCTCCCCTCATGCACCAAACCAGTCATTTCATTGTAGGGAGTAATTAGTCATAGTCCAATCAAAAGTGGCTGTTCCCAGTCACTTCACATACCTAGAAGTGGCTTCCACAATAACTTGCTCCATATTCTTCATATGGGTTTTATTACTAGGTCCTCCATTCATTGGGCAGCTGCCCTCACTTTTGTTAATCTTCTTTTTGCTGTCAATGTGAAGTCATTGTGACTTTTACTCTCAATATCGGTTTCAAATTCAGCCCAGCTTTGACTTTCTTAATTTCACCGCTGTGTGTCTGAGCTGCGTCTCTATTTCTCTTTAGTAGACCAACTGCACTTACACTTTATTTTCAGTTTGCACAGTCAGGAATTCCTTGTTCAGGAATTATCTGGGAAAGGCTGTGTTTATTTATCTGTTCACAGATTAGGGCTATTATATACTGAATATAACTCTGCAGACTTAAGAAAATCTTGTTCCTTTTTACAAGGACATAATTTGCAGCAGTGGGGTTAACTATATATCTGGTACAAAAGAAGCAGGAAAGAGGATTTTCCAAAAATCAGCATTAAATATTAAATTTAAAGCATCACTATTGTCTGTCTTTTGTTCTCAAGATATTAAGTGATACATTCTCTTTCTTGATGAAGTAGTATGGAAAAAAATATTAATGGTTGAAGTACAGATAAAAGCTTTAGAAAACCAGCATTTGATTAAGTTTATTTGTAATTTTGTTAGGTTTTTTTAAGTACCAGTACTGAGAATTTGGGAGTTACTTGCCAATAGCAGTCCTAATTTGAGTGAGGTTTTTTTCCAATTAAGGGAAACCAGTTTTATTTCAGTGCAGTTGTGAAACTACAAAAGAAAATTACATTTGTCTGTAATTTAAATTCTTTTTTTCATGCTTTCCTATTTAATATCAATGTTTTGTACAGAATGTGTACTGTACGTGATGAAGGCAAGCAAGAGAGAGATGTTGTGCTTTCATCTTTGACCAGTAATCATTACAGGACAGAGCAGTGCTTCCCACCGTGACTTTCTCAGGAGAAAGTCCTAATCAGAAGTATGTTTTGTGTGGCTTCTCCTGCGGAGATTCCCAGCTTCTGTGTACACTTAAGGAAAGGATTTTGTGCTTAATACCTATTCTTCACTTTGATTTTTGCATTGGTTTGGTGATCTATAGTCTCCTCATTGGTTTTGTTGGCTATAATTTACTACAACAATGTCACATTTTAATACTTACTGTATGAAGTAGGTGATGGGAGTTGTACAGGTTATTCATGAATCATATACTAAGCAAGATGGGTGGCAAGAACATTGAGTTTGGTTTTTTACTCTTGGTGATTCTATAATAGCTTTGTTGTGAGGGAACTAAGCCCGTTTTAAGCAAGTGTTAATGTAATAAAAGCAGCCTTTCTGCTTTACATGAAGCTGAAATGCTTACACGCACTGGAAAGAAGAAGAGATAGCTAAATGCTAGACAACTGAATGTAAGAGTACCTGTATATTAGGGTACTTAATCATGTTGATAGAGTAGGTTTTTTGTATTGTCAGCCAGTGTTCTGGAAATGGTAATAAACAGCATATGTATTAAAGCTTCCACATGATTATAAGCTGAATAACTGTGCAAGAAATAAAGTATATTATGTGTCCAGAGAAACTAGGAATATGTAACAAGCTCTTCTCTGAAATTTTCTGTCTGTACTGTTGACACTTTAGAGGGAGGCGAAAGAGAAGAAGTTGAAATAATTACTGGGGAAAAAAACAATAATTGATCACTTAACAAACACTGTAATGATTGAAAGTCAGTTGGGATACAGCTGCAACAACATACTGTAATTAGATCATTTGACCTGTTTAAACAGCCATTACATACTGGAGCAGGAATAAGAGCTATTCCCTGGAGCTCTGCAGTCATCATCTTTTTCATCTTTCTCCCTTTACTAGTTTTTCCTACTTCAAATACCTTACGTCTGTTAGCATTAAAATTTCATAAATGGAAAATTTAGGTCTGATAATTCATTATTTTTGAAACTTCATTTATCTTCATTTATTTATTTGTAACAATCAGTCTTTCCTGTAGTAATTTCTGTGCACAGAGAAGCATCTGAACATATCTGCAATTTCAGAACTCCCTGTATCTGAAAAGGAGGATTACAAAGGTGTAGATTTAGATTAGAAATAAGGAGGAAGTTCTTTATCACGAGAGTGGTGGAGCACTGGAATAGGTTGCAAAGGGAGGTGGTTTATGCTGATCCCTGGAGACATTCAAGGTGGGGCTTGATGAGGCTCTGAGCAACCTGCTCTAGTTGAGGATGTCCCTGCTCTCAGCAGGGGGGTTGGACTAGATGACCTCTAGAGGTGCCTTCCAACCCAAACATTTCTGTTTCTATGTTTTTCTAGGTATTTCTTGGTGTTTTCAAGCAGGCATGTTTAAATGTAGGTATCAGTCATACTTTTAGGATAAAAAACAATTTATGCCTCTAAACATTCTGACTCAAACTGTAGCAGTCAGATCTAGCAGTGACTTAGAGTGAAAGAATATGCTGGGAACTACATCATTCATTTTTACTGTCTCCTCAAAATTTAGTCCTCAAAATTTTCATGCAACTCTTTTCATTAATTGTAAGATATTCTGCAGTTTCTTACTGTTAATTAATCATCTTAGAAATCATACTCCAGTTTTTAGTTTCTGAATTTTCATAGAATATTCATGAATGAAAGGCGAAATATTTTCAGCAGCAAAGTGAAATGTTTTTGGGAAGACAAGCAATGGAGAGAATAAATGGGATTATTTTGAAGCATTCTCTCATTAAGTTGCTAATAATGTCAGCTCTCACCTTTTGCTGAGGTACAAATGTGGAGAATGTAGTGATACCTGTAACAGGCTTGGCTCTGAAGTAGAAATTAATGAATTACCAGCAACTGTTTCCTGGATACTTTTCCAAAATGAGGGGGTTATAGCATTTATAAGGGAATTCTGAAAGCTCTTAAATTTGGAGTAATAGTTCCAATAGGCTTATTAATTGCTCCTAATCTCATAAATCATTTTAGTTTGTAGAGTTTAGCATATTTTTGCATTACAGCGCTTTCACCTGGGAAGATCCTGTTGTGTCTCACATCTTTTCACCTGTTCTCTGCTTTCTCAGGTGTCTCCTATGCATTGGTGTCCTGGCTTGCTATGTCTCTGCCTATTGTCTCTTCCTGAGACTGCAGCAACTTCCCCTGGCTGGGGATGGTTAGCTGCCTCCAGAGAAAGGGGAGCATTTCCCTTCTTCCATAAGATCTCACCTGAAAGAGTTCAACAGGCTGGACAAAGTAAACAGGCAACCTTCCTTGAGGCTATTCCACCTTACTCAGAGTTTACCTAACCGAAGAGTAACATACTTGACACAGTGCTAAAAGTGTGCTTCTGAGTACCATGCACTGCTATGGGGATGCTCCCATGCTCTGAAACACCCAACTCGGATACTGGAAGAGCATATCTGTCTTCATGAGCAGTTGACAGGTTAATCCATGGAGTGTTGTCTCTTCTTTCTCTCTGATGTGTCTGTATGGGAGACAGACTGGCAGAGCTCCCCAGCAACTGGCAGTTTGCCTCAGGTTACTGCAGTAGACCCACAGCACTCCAGCTTATGGTTCACCACAGGGTAGTTCCTTTGTGGTGAGCCATAGGAAGTCTGACTTGAGACTGTCACAGTCTTCTGTTCCCACTGCTGGTACAGCTCCAGAGGTGGGAGAGAGACAAAGCTAACACGGGGTGGTACAAATAGTGAGGCCAGGGCAATGACATAAATCTAAAAATTTGATATTTAAAATCATATCTTTTCCCACTGTAAATTTTCTGTAAGGCTCTGTAATAATGGCCCACTCCTAATGTTGCATTTCTGGAAGGAATTTTCCTTTCATGGGCTATCATCTTTAGACAAAGCTCGATTTTATTCCTGTTGCTGTTAAATATGAGATGAAACCACCCCCCAGTCTCTCCTGTGCTGAGGACCTCTGTTCTCTTTATTTGCGCATAGTCAGCCATTCTGGCATCCCATTCTGTAAGCTCTCATACTGAATCAAAATGCATACTTACCAGATGATTTGGCTTGACAACTTCATTTTTATTGAAATTTACCTGATACAAGTACACAAAAAAACTTGAATTTCAGAAGGAAACAATTTTAATATTATAGCATCAACTGTAGTAATTTGCTCATGAATAATTCTTTCACTTTGTTTTTTCCACGGTATGTGTTAACAGTGGACATTTATTCTTTGTGAGTTGTAGCAATCAGGTGTAACAGTTAAATAGGTTGATCAGTGTGTTTCATAATATAGACAGACTGTGTTTGGTTTTTGTTTGGTTTTTTTTTGTGCTTGTTTGGTTGTTGGGTTTTTTTTAGTGACAGAATGTATGCCTGGCTGAGTGGCTCAAATTGCATTGGGGATTATACATATTCAAAACACAAATATTTTTCTGTCCAGTTTATAGAGTAAGCAATCAATGGATACCAGCAAACGTTTAACTACAAAGAAACAGTGAAAATTTGGCTAGTATGGAGGCTAGCACTGGAAATGCAGTATTGTCAGGATTTCTATTTGGTACCTTAGCAGGAGCTTGATAAAGTTCTAGGCATAACAACATTGTGGGACAGTCTAATAATCTGAGAGTATATAAAAAAAAAAAATACAAATGGGTCTTAAATACTTAGCTGTGTCACAGCTTGTAATGTGATTTTTATTTGCAGTTTTTCACCAAACTGGGGATATTTTTATTATATGTATGTAATACTTAATTCAAGCCCCAGAGTTTTACTCTGAGCTTGAAATTGGAGCTTGCATATTTCTGTCTTCCCGATAGAAACAGAGTATTACCACAAACAAATCTTTTGCTTGTATGGGGATATTACAGCAATGCTCAACCCTGCCTTAGTCTCAAAACTGTTGACTTTTTTATATGGAGAAAAAAAAAGTCTGAACCCAAACCAAAACAACAACAAAAAAACCTACTTGGATGTGCTTTTATGCCCTCTCCCTCTCTCTGAATTCTGTATAGATCTTTGATGAAGAGGATGTGTAATATCTATTGCTTGCCTGAAAAAGATGCAGTGTTTACTGCAGGGAAAATTTTCCAGTGTGGGCTCATAATGGTGTGTAAGATGGGAAGGCACTGCTTGGATCATGCCGTTCTGTCCTTTGAATATCAAGACTGTCAGTCTTTATAATTGCTGTCAGTACTGCTTTTAAAATAAAACCTCAAGGGTTTTGCTTCTTTCAAAGAATTGCAGACTAGTAGAAATAATATCCAACTCAGAAACTGTGATAATCATGAACCAAGTGTTTGAATTTCATCTTCTATTTTCTTAACATACTTCCATCTTAGTGATTTCAAATTGGAAGTGTTCTATTGTATAAAAATCCTAATGATACATTCCACAATAAATGGTATCTTTAATACTAGAGTTACAATGCCATGGTATTACAGGAAAATGACAGTTTTTTCCAAATACCTTTCATATATTTTTGAAAGGTTATTGCAATCTTCTGCCCTCCAGCCCTGTAGAAGGAAGTTACAATCACTGATCCTTAGTGTGGCTTGATTTTTGTGTTTCTACATTTCTAATTTGAAAGAAAATGGCTCTTGGTATTATTTCTCACCTTGTTTACAACATTAATTAGCATACACTCTCCCTTTGTTCTGGACAGGTTTTAATCTCAAAGTCCAATTAAGGCATTCTTGTCTTGTTTCAGAACCATAGAAGTAGTAACCATGAAGTCTTGCCTGATGAAATCCAGTCTTTAAAACAAAATGTTTAAAAATACAGCTGAAAACTTTCTCTGCATGTATTTACATTTTGGGAGAGGAAAAGGCCCAACAAATGTTGGCATACACAATTAATTTTTCCAAGTAATTATGTGGCAAATAAATACAGAGTAAGGGCAAGAGGTTTTTTTTTTTTTTTGTTGTTATTCTGTCTTTGGAAGTTTGTATCTCTCTTCCCCCTGCTTTCCATCAATGTCCTACTTTCCTCAACAATCCTCTGGTGCCTTTCTGGTTCACAGGAACTAGTGTACAGTTTAGCATTTCGACAGTGTGAAAATCCTGACTTGCACAGTAGACTAAAGCTTAACTTTCTGTTAAGATAATGGTAGCTGTTTTAAATTCAAGAAGGTGAAAGAGACCATAAAGCTTTTTTAGACTGATCTCCAGTGCCCCACAAAGTGTTTAATCCTTTAATTCATAGGGCTAATTTAAAGTTATGGAAATCTTAAAAAAATACAGATTTTCTATTTTTAAAATGTTTTTCATGTCACACTAGCTTGCTCTAACAAGAGAACTTCAGCAGGATGAAAATAATGCTTTATCGAGTGATATGTTTCATAGACACGGTCATTTCCTAGCTGTCCTTACTAAAGCCTCATTGAGGAAGGTGTGTGAATCAAATTGTGCTCACTTTTTTTTCATGTGTTGTTCGTAGTATAACTTTAAAAGCTTATGGTTAAGTAATCATCTGACAATTGTCTGTGTTACAATATTTGAAGACCGACAAACTGCTGCTTGAGTTAGTAAGGCCACCTGAGCTTCTACCCCTGATGTAAAAGGCCTTCAAAAAGCAGCTTTGAACAAGAGCCATGAAGATCTTAAAGCTGTCCCTTGAAACAGCAGTAGGAGTAGGAGCTGTTTAAACCATCTGACAGTTAATACTGGATGTTTCCAGGATGGAGAGTTTCTTCCCTCTGCTGGTTGAACAGCTCCAGCTTCTCTCACCCCCACCCTCTCACTGACTGTTGAGATCAACCTCTTCCAACCCCTCCACCGATCTGTCTTCTACACTGCAGCTTTTACCTTCTTTCGTACTCTTACGTATGAATTGTGGCACAAACAAAGTTTATAGATAATAAATACAATTATGACTATCTCTTCTTCCTACTTAAAATGTATTTTCTCATAGCAAAGGCGTTGTACAGTGTCTAGCAGCACTGCAGCATACTTTCAGCCTCGCCATGGTTATTAGCCTATAAAGATAGCTTTATTATGAAAATTACTGATGTTAAAAAGAAAAAAAAAAAAAGAGCAACAGGTTAAACTTTTCCCTTCTACAGTATTTTGTCCTTGCATCTTACTTTATTTTCCCATGGGTCTGTCTGAAGAAAAGCCCCAAAAACTTTGCATGTCAGTGCTATGTTTGTCCTCCTCCCCCTATGCCCCCCAAATGTGGAACAATATTTTAACTTCTTCCCATTTTATACTGTAACAGATTTCTATTGTACATAGTAAAATACAGTGATATACCTGTTCTTTGAAAGGGTTGAAAAATTTTCTTGGCTATTTGGATTAGATTAGTCTCTGGTAGGTATAATTGTGATATATTCTACCCTTTTTTCCTGTGCCAAAAGTATGGAGCTGTTTTATTTCAGTTAATAGGCAAGCTGGGGGAGATCATCAAGCCATCAAAAGTCTCAATTGCCTTTGCATGTGTCCAGGCTTGTCCATGGCATTATGTCACAATGCCAGTATTGGTTCTCTTCATTTCTTTGAAAAAAAACAAGTTGACACTGAAATGTGATGTTCTTTCTCCTTAATAGTAAAGTCTGTGAATGAAATAAAAAGAATTTTGGGTTGAAGGTTACTAGTTAGAAGCAGCCAAGAAAGGATTTCAAAGGGAAATGGTAAATAGTGTTAATTGCATTTCATCATTAGAAATTATGACCGAACTAGAGTCTTTTGATGGGGGGTTGGTTGTTTGTTTTAGGTAGTTTTTTGATTTTGTTTGTTTGGGGTTTTTTTTGGTGGTGGTTGGTTTTTGTTTTGTGGGGTTTTTTATTGATCTACCTATATAGTCTTTCAACACAATGTACTTTTTCTTTTAAAACTTTAGGAAATATCAAAGACACTTGTGGTTGGGTTTCAAAGAAAGTCTGACACATATCTGAAACGTGCTTGAAATTAGGAGTTGAAGGATAGCAGGGCTTTCAGACCTCGCGACTGGGTGGCATACAGTATAAATAGTCTATTTTAAGATTTTTTCCAAATTTTTTTTTCATGACTTTTTTCAATAGGCCAACACTGTTAAAAATTTAAAATAATCTCTTGGTAGCAATTATTGTGACATAGATGATTTCCAAAAAGTGAATGGTTTCAACCTGCAAAAGCAGGCAGCATCTGTGGACAGTCCAGGCCTGAAGAAAAGGTAGGGGGTCTATAATAGGCAGATGGGTAGAGTACTGCATTGGTCCCTTGAGAACATGCAACATATATCAGTCAGTGTTCCCAATGTCACATGTGGAGCAAAATTCTCCAGAGGAAGAGAGGGTAATGCAATGCATAGACAAAATAAAAGGAAATTAGCCAAATTCAGTAAAGGCGGGGTGGAAGTATATCTGAACAGGGGTTAGTGCTAAATAAAAATAAAGCTGGTAAATTGCAGTGAAGAAAAAGACCTAACTTTTGTTTATAAGGAATATATATTTATATATGTAAAGTGAAAATTACTCAATCCATATCAAGATAAGAGAAACAGATGAATCTTCTGCTCCAGAAAGATGAAATAACCTTCTGAATTCAAATCTGAATCCAAGATGCTTCTTGCTGTTGTCAGTATGTTTCACGTTTACCTTTTCTGATGAAAATACGTGCAAATCTCATATAGAATATATTCAGGCACTTGAAAAATACTCCTGCCAGAGCAGCCCAACTGCTTACAGGTGTATCAGGGTTCCTGCTTTACAGAGGTAACTGGCATTTCCAGAGGGAAGTTGTTCTCTTGGAGATTAGAAGTTGTACAGTTACAAATTCCTTCATTCTGCCTCTTATTTCCTTTGTATTTTACAATTGCCTGTTTGTTGGATCTCAGAGATAATTAAGTAATTTAAAAGATTAATTAGTTTCATAACTGAATTTGGATTCCAAGGATTCTGAAATTGCAGGAAAGTATTCATGCAAAAAATGCCTTTATTTTAATGCTAAATAGGTCTATAAATATGAGATCTGATTGGTTTTATGACTGCAGCCTTTAAACAAATAACTCATCTGTCTTCAACATTATAATTTATTTTAAAACATTTAGAGTGAGATTGATTGTCAAAGGTGCTTAAGATGTTATCTAATATTATTTCAGTACATTAAGATGTTGCTATCCAGCTGTCTTCTACATAGAAAAAAAAACTTTTTTGTATACTTGTTTCATTAACAGTAATTATTGGCAATAGATCTGTTGAAGGTTTATACTGTAGCACGGACAAAAAAAATAGTATTTGAGTTAGTAATTTTTTGTTTAAACCAAACTGTGTAAATAAACTCCTACATTCCTTGTCATAGAGCTTAGACTGTAAATTTCACATGTCTGTTTCTTTATGTTGATAGATCTCAAGACCCAGATTGTGATAGTATGTCTTAATGGATGTCATTTTGTGGTGCAGTGTAGCCCTCTGTAATTTTCTTCTGGCATGACAGGATTTTGGAAATGGGGGGGGAAGAAATATTTATATAAACAAATGTCGCTTGCCTATTCCCCAAGTCCTTAACTTCTTTCAGATGCTGCATGTGTGTGTTTATTTTGACTTCATCCTAGAAGGCATTAATTACTTAGACAACATTGCTTTGCTATAGATTGACATGGGAATGGATATGTTTGCTCATAAAATACCAATTTAATTTATTGGATGCAGCTTTCTTTATACTTCCTTTTCATTTCTGTCTATTGTTCGTGAGATTGGTTCATACTTAAACTGAATTCCTTATATAGCTGTTTATAGTTGGAACGTTTATAGGATTTTGTTTGGGATAAAATCTTCCATTTTATTAAAAAAACACTAGACAGCAGTTTCTAAGCTGTGGATGTATAATTTGATTTCCTTTAAAGTTTAAAACCTATTTTCTAGAATTTAGGACCCAGTGAGTTTGACTTACCTCAGCTTTCTTTAATTTTACTCTGTGTTCCATTTTGTTTGTAGGTGGTCTTCTCACTTTTCTGGTTGCACAGTGGGACTTCTCCCACTGCTGCTGATGCTCCAGATGGTCTCCTTGCAGGGGAAGCAGGCTCAACCTTTCTGCAGGTGAGTAGAAGTCATTTGAATGGAGGCCTGAACAGCAGTGCCTCTCCTACCTCTTCTTCCTAGTCAGCACTTGAATTCCCCTCAAGTTTTAACTATACATCTTGCGACCTTTGCATTTCTCACCTGGTAACAGGCATGGTAGAGATCTTTTGACATATGTTTTCATCTGGAGAAAACCTCTTAACCACGTAACTGAGAAGGTATTATCAGACTGTGCCTTTCTGCAGTTTCTGGTTAATCTGTTAACCTGTTTTCTTTCTTCTTGCACTGAGAAGCATTCATTTCCACATGCCTCTCAGTCTCTGTGGTTTCTTCCTTCCATCAGTATTCTTGGTCACAAAAGACCACAAAGTGTTACAGATCATGGTTTGAATGAAGTCCTACTTAGTTAGTAGAAATTGGTGGAAAGGTGCAGGATTTAGTGGGAGAGGGAAAAATAAAACCTGATAGCTTTGTTCGTTTGTATGGTTTGGTTTGTGTAGATCTTTTACAGGTTTTTTTAGGGCTCCTGTAACCTCTATGGTTTCGGAGGTGATTAACTACAAGAAAATCATAGATTAAACGCCAATCTATTTAGCTCTACCCATTTTCTTTACAACCAGTTTCTTATCTTTTGTCTGAAGGAGTTCAACAAGATCATGAAGCTTTTCTTGTCAGCTAGAAGTGGTGCTTGATTCAACAAGCTAGACAAGCTTTTTCAAATAAACAAGTTTTTCTATCCTAGTATGGTAGGACTGAAAGTCACCTTCATACTGAGTGACTGTTAGCTAGTGGCTCCATTTAGGTTTTCCATAATGCTGTCTTTAAAATAAACTACTAGCATTCAAAAGCTATATAGTAGTTTTTAGTACTGAATGAGAAACTGAGAGAAACTCCAGATTTAGCAACAGTAATCTGTTAAAGCATTTAGTAAGTGGCTCAGAGTTTGTGGACTAGCGCTCAATGGTAATGTGTGGAGACTGAAAAGATGCCCAAATGACACTGAGGAAGGTGACGGTAAAAGGGCCATTGCTTAGCACCTTCCACTCTTGGTGGATGTGAGGTGCTATATTTAAAATAAAAGGTGAGGTAGAACAAGAGAAGACTTTTGAAGTAATTGTACGTTGAGGTGGTGAAGGCTTCTAGGGTTTCTGTATGCTATAGTATTTTGGGTTATGTTATACAAAGATACAGTATTTCAGTATTTTTAAGAGTAGTTTATTAGAATCTATTCTTCTGCATAATCAAACAGTACACAACTCTTGGAGTACTCAGTATTTAATTTGAGTACTATTCGATAAAATTCCATGTTATATACAAGGCTGTGGTCAGTTAAAGTAGAAAGTAAATCACTTCTCGGAACAGTGTAAGTAAAGGTATGTTAACTTAAGATTACAAACAAATGCATTGTTTACAAAAATATGAATCTCTTTCATGTTAATTTGGAGGTTTTCTCATTTCAAGTTGTAATTGATAAGAAATCTTTGAAGAAATTTTGTGATCAGTTCCTTGACACTTTTTATGGTTGATGTTTCTTCATCTCTGTCTTGACCTTGACTGTACATTACTTCATTACCCTTTTACTTTTGCTCTGTGCTTCATTTGAGATGATATTTGATTTGATATTTCCTCCAGAAAAATAGTATCATTTAACTTATACTGTTTGGATTGCTGTCTTATCCAGTGTGAAGTAATGTATTAGTATGTTAGAAAGTACAGTAGCTTAAAAGAAAAAGTAAATTATTGCTAACATCTAGGGTGATAAATCTTAACAGATGCTATTTGGAGATGCTTGTGTCATGCTTTTTTAAATAATTTCTGGAGAGAACAGGTGCACTGTTACCAGAGTATAACAATGAGTGGTGAAGTTATAATTCTGTTCTAAGTAGTGACTGATAATATCTTTTATCTTTTAACATTTTAATGTTATTTTATGTGATGTTTGATCAAAATAGTCTCAATACAAGTAAGAAACTAAATGTTATCTGTACTCCATTTATATTTTTGTCATCTCTTTCATCAGTCTGTTGGTTGATACTATAGTACCATAGTCTATTGGTTACAACTTGCACCTTTCTATTTACTTGATCTGCTGTTGAGGCATAGACATTAATTTGACAACAGTATATACAGGCTTGAAGTAGATGGAATTTAGATGTAGTACCTAAGTTCATTTTGTTGATAACCTTACTAATACCTGCATGTGAAAGAAATCTGTGGTACTCTGTGTATTCCTGCTCATTCTAGGTAACTGAATTATATTTGAGACATAAGCTTGGGGTGGGGGGTGGAAATGATGTTATCTGTTACAACTGACATGATGAATGCACAAATACCATGTCCACATAGTCAGTGTAGCTATTAGGTGTCCATGAAAAGAATCCTCTCTATCTTAACCAGGGTCTAATGTGAAGATTTTTTTTTTTTTAGTTTCATTGCACTATCATGTCCTATCACTTTCCATGAAAGGATCTTTGCCATATGAAGCTACATATTACATGTTTATCATAAATCTTGAAAAATGTTTTTCACAGATGGAAAATGGTATGAAAATTACCTTTGCATATATTTTCAAGCCCTCTGTAAAACCTGTGATCAGATGGAGAAATGCGTAGGTGTAATGCTTGCAGTTAATTTGTGGTGCTTGACTCCTCAGCAAGTGACCAGAGCCATTTCTGTTGCAGGGAAATTGATAGTGGTAAGGTGGCCAAAACTGCTTTGGCTTGCTGAGACACCCCTGAGGACCAGGATGTTGACTGAGTCCAGTTTGGGATTGTTTTGGGATGTGAGCAAGCAGCCCTGACAGGGTTCCCTCAGCTCTGCATGGATCCATTGTGTGGTCAGCCAGCAGCAGTGGGGCAGGACATCTGACTCTTTCCCTGGCACTGCCTTCAAGTGGAGATCCTGTTTATTCTGGCTAGTATTAAGGGAGGATTTTGGTGTTTACCGTGCCAGTGAATAAAAACTGTTTACACAGTATGATATTCCTTCTCAATGTTACTGCTTCCTCCACTTCTTTAAAATTCTTCTGAACTAGGCTTTTGGACCTCTGATGGTAATGCTTTGTTGGTAGCACATGGTTGGTTCTATCTTCATGTGAAGTTGTATCTGTCTCTTCAGTTGCTTAGTAAAAAGTGTCCTGAACTGTTTGGTATCCTAGTAAGCACTGCATATTTCTCTTAAGGAAAAAACATATGCTTGGAGCAGCTTTGCTGAAAGAAGCGGAAGGTTCATGTCATTCCTCACAACATATCAAATATAATTAAATCTTCCCAAATTTGTTGTACCTCTGAGTAACTCTTCTGTTTTCAGACAAAAGTTGGGGTTTTCTGGTCATTTACTTGTAGTTGGTGGACTTCAGTGATGCCTCCCGAGACATTCTCCCTGAAGGAGGCATTCTTGACTAGCCTTTAGACGCAGTGCAATGGCAAACATCTTCTGTTCTGAATACAGCAGAGCTTTTCAGATTGATCTGGGTGTGTGTTTCCTTCTCATCTGCGTTTGTGGTGATGCATAGAATCAGAATTATGATTAAAAAGATTTGAATACTCTAGGAATATATATTTCAAAGTGACACTATCTTGTTTTTTCTGAATATACAGGTCTGATAAATCTTTCTTGTCCAGTGCTTCTTTCCAGTGACAACTTTATGCTTCTGTATTACAGTTAACAATAGCAAACAGGACAAAAGTCCACCAGCGCATTTTATGACTCTTAGTAGTAGTAGCAGATGTATGAATAATATTATAGAAAATTCAGTGAAGCTTTTAGTGAGTGGATTTTCCGGAAGGACACAATGTTCTGTTTATACCAATAGACCCATCTGATTAAAATTTTATCATATGATGCAGCATTGGTTCATAACACTGATGTATTAGCTGCTTCCTGAAAAGTATTTGGTTTTTATAATGTGAACTTCAGGGACATAAAATGCTACTGATTTAAAATATGGGGTTTGAGTGTGTGTGTTTGAGGGGGGGAGAGAGAAATCTTTTTAGGATAGGCAGTACAATTAATATTTTTGGACTTTTACCTTTTTTTTGGCTTCCTACCATTTAAGTTCTTACAGAAAACAATGAAGTAGTTAACTGCTGCTGTATCATTTCAAGGTACAGCTCTCTTATCTCCCATGTTATGTGTAGTTCAGCGTGCCCAGAGCAAAACATTGTGCTTTGTGAGGAGTTAGAAATGCACTGATGAAAATGGAAGAGTTGTGGGTTTTTTTTTTCCCTCAAAGTTTATCTAATGGTCTTAAAATAGTAACACAGTCATTACTTCCCCCTGCCCCCCCTCCTGGTAATCAATTATATTTAACTTTCTTTGTTGTAGAATGATATTAAGGCAAACTTCTTTATGTGTAATGAAACTGCTCTGTAGTGACTGTGAAAGGACTGTATATCCAGGACTAAGTAAACTTACGTTGTAAACTATGGACATTTCCAGTTGTCTGAACTTGATGTTTGTATAACCAAACTGACAGTTTTACTCATTTGTCTCAAAACAAAGATTTAATAATTTCCTTACTTTGTCTCCACTTTTGAAATGTAGAGTTAGGGTATTAAGCTCTGTTTGTATGTCTTAAGATTTGTTTACAGATTAAATTAGTGTAATATTTTTCCAGGTGACTTATTAAGAGCATGTACATTGCTACTTATATTTTCTTTTGCTCTTTATGAAGACATGTTACTGGCTGTACATATGCACACAAAATAATTGTAAAGCTTTGTTTTGTATCACTAATAAAAAAAAGTTTGGAAAAAAATGGAACAGCACAAGAAAAATAATTATAGGGCAAACAAAAAATCTAAAGTCAAGATTTAAAAAAAAAATTTAATATGAATTAGCTTTAAAATTTTTTTTTTTCTTTCCTGCTGCACTGCTTTGATTTGCTGTTCCAGAAGAATGGGGGGCGAAAGACTGTCTTGTCTTGTTTCCATATATATGGAAACTCTAGCTGGACTCTAAATGATGTTTACAGACTCTGTTAGTGGAACAACAAGCTAGAAATAGCATACACGTGGCATTAACACATAACATCCTGCCAGTTTTTGGGGTCTATGTAGTCATTCTGTTGTTTGCTTGGTTAGTATTCCAGAAGGTATTTCCATACCCTTTTTTCTCTAATTAAAAACTCCATTTTTACCATCTGGTATTTCAATGGAGCTTTGTTAGTCTTCATTCTTATGTATTGCATTTTCATTTTTTTCAGAGAAATCGCTGTGCTTTGTAGTTCATTGGATTATGCAGTTTGCATCTGCATTCATGAAGTGTGTGTAGTTGCTTCAACTGTATTGAGCCAGATGCAGTAACTAAACCTGTACTTTAATGGGGAGGATGCATTTAGTCTTTATGCAGTCTCTTTCCTTTTCAGTGATGAAATTTGTATTCTAGAAAACTGATGCAATTACATTTGAAGCCTGTGGGGCTTTTTAAAATTATAGTTGTAAGCATACCATATTGTTGCCCCCCTGCTTATTTTCTTCTTACAACTTATTTTATTGAGTCAGTAACAATGAATCATCAACTCTGGCAGGTTAGGGTCGAACACAAAAGAAACTACAAGACTTTAAAAAAAAATAATTAAAAATTACAGGAGATGGCAAAGGACACACTTTATACCTTAGTGTGTGGTGCAGCCTATAAATGTCAATTTGCAGTGTATAATTTGTTAGGATGTGAGACTGCCTGTGTGTACTCTTCTGTGATATGATTGCTGTGGACTAGCTTGTGATGTTCGAGAGGTAAATTCCTTACAATTATCTTACTCTTACATTTTATAAGAGCACAGTGTTTTTTCCACCATTGGTGGAGTACCTCAGCTACAGTAAGTAGTCTTAACACCTTAGTTTTGTGTACAATAGTTATGTCTTTGTTCCTGTCAGAGTTCAGCAGGATTTCATCTCATGCCATTTTGTGATGTTCTGTGAAAATGTCTTTGTAGAAACTTTCACTGTTATTTTGCTGATGTTTTGCTGAAGCAGGAAAAGATTTCCTTTTAATAATTCATTCTCCAATGGCAAAGTTTAGACTTATTTTTCTCGTATTTGTTACTTAAAATATGATTTTAGCATGTTAGCAGCATGCTTTTCTACTTTCTATACCTTCTACCTCTTTTTGCCCGCATTTTTGGGCAGGTGTGAGAAATTGGTCTTCACTGAAAAGTGTGTGGCATTAATTTGAAGCTGAATGTGTTGTATTTATAATCCAGATGTCCTTGATTTTGTAACTAACAGATACAGTGACACTTCCTTGTGGTTTGCACTGAGAATAGATCTACCATTTTTTTCTATTCAAGCTGTGCTACTTAAAGCACAGCATTTCAGGTGTATTAAACTATTATTTCTAATACTTTAAGGCTAAAGCCTTCTCTCTTCATTTTAAGTGCATTACTTTCAGTGTTCAATCGTTGGCAGCTGTTTTCTAAAGCACCTGTGGTTGGCTCCAAAAGAATATTTATAGGAACTGGAATTGGCAAGTAGTATTTGTTTCCAGGGTCCTACATTAAACTAGAGTAGATTTGTGGAAAGTGGTTTCTGTCATTATCTGTAGTTGAAGCTGTTTTACTCTGTATAAAATTTATATAAGTAGTAATTAAGAGTTGGAGACTTGGTTTTACAATGAAGTGAAACTTCTAATCCTTGAATAACAGGATGTAGAGGAAAAGGTAGTATTTTTAATGCCAAATAAAGTAGTCTTAACTGGAAAAATCATATTCCTGTGAAATTCTGTCATGAGTACACTCTTAAAAATACAGGTTTACATTCATATGCGGAATGAGAATTTGAACCTGAGTTTCTTCTGCACTCAAGGTGGCGTGTGCTTACTGTGGATTTGAAAGGATAAAAAGGAAAAGGTCTTTTATCATAAGAAAATAACATGTAGGTCACAGAATCACAGTGTGATAGGGATTGAAAGAGACCTCTGCAGATCTAGTCCAACCCCCCTGCTAAAGTAGGTTCTCTTAGGTCATGTTGCACAGGTAGAGTCCATGGGGTTTTTGAAGTTCTCCAGAGACAGACTTCCCAGCCTCTTCAGGCAGCCTGTTTGAGTGCTCTGTCACACTCAAATTACAGAAGTTTTCCTGATGTTTAGGTGGAACTTCTGGTGTTCTAGTTTGTGCCCATTGCCCCTTGTCCTGTCACTGGGCACCAACGAAAAGGGATTGGCCCCATCTTCTTGACACCTGCCCCTTAGATATTGATGAGTATTGGCAAGATGCTCAATCTTCCCTTCTCCAGGCTAAACATACGTGGGTCTATCAGCCTTTCCTTGTCAGAGAGATGCTCCAATACCCTAATTGTCTTATAGCCCGCCACTGAGTGCTCTCCAGTACTTCCATGTTTCTCTTGAACTGGGAAGCCCAGATCTGACCACAATACTCCAGCTGTGGCCTCACTAGGGCAAAGTAGAGGGGGAGATGAACCTCCCTCAGCCTGCTGGACACCTGAGATAACATCAGTCTTCTTGGTCACTGGGTCACCATGCTGGCTTATGGTGAACGTGTTGTCCACCAGAGTCCCAAGTCTCTCTCTGTGGAGCTTCTTCCCAGAAGGTCTGTGGAGCTTCTACCCCTAACCTGTACTGGTGCATGGGGTTATTCCTCCACATGTGTAGGACTCTACAATTGCCCTTGTTGCATTTCATTAGGTTTTCCTCTGCCCAAATCTCCAGCTTGTCCAGGTCTTTCTGAATGGCAGCACAGCCTTCTGGTACGTCAGCTACTCCACTCAGTTTCGTATCATCATCAAACTTGCTGAGGGTACACTCCATCTCTTCATCCAGGTCATTAATGAATATGTTGAACAAGACTGGACCCCCTACTGACCCTTGGAGAGCACCATTAGCTACAGGCATCCAGCTAGACTGTGTACCACTGGCCACAACCCTCTGAGCTCTCTCCTTCAACCAGTTCTCAGTCCATCTCACTGTCTACTCATGCTGATCTCCAGCACAGGGTTTAGAGCCAAAATTCTTCAAGAAGGTCCACTTGTAACAATCATGTAACAATCAAGTTTCTCCTCACCCAGGTGTCCATTGAATGCCCTTTGGGGCCTCTATGAAACCTAAAGAAACTAACTTGGGGAAAGTCATAGACAGGCATTTGTCTTAGACTAGGTGTTGGACTGCCTAAGTGCATTGTGCTGTGACATGTCATACAGGTGATCTTTCCAAATGTGATTTGACAGAAGATATTTTCTTAATTGTGTTTTGCTTTAAGCAGAGTAAATTTACGCTCTGCAGTTGCAGAGCTGCCTGATTTCTCTTGAAATTTGTTCCTGAACTTATATGATAACTATCAAGTACTTCCTAAAAAGCATTTGATATTCTAATAGGCTTGTCTTTGAAAGAGTGGTGCTGTTGTGTAAGCACTATGGTTAGCCTTGCTAGCATGACACTGATGAAATCAAAACCAGCAACAACTAAAGTTGCATAAATCTTGGTGGATTAGGCCATTAAGGCACTGCTGTGGTCAGTGTTTGGTACAGGCTAGGCTAAGGAGGGTTTCATGCTCTCTCACCACTGTGTTGTCAGGTACAAGGATTGAAAGCAAGGATAGACTTCTGTGCTCTTCCTGCTCCATTCGTACTTGGATAGTGGGTGGAAGGAAATTGTTTAAACTGAATGGAATAGGGATGGGATCTGAAGGAAGCATGTGGAAGAGGAAAAGGACGATGAATGTAAATATGACGTGGCTAGAGATGAGAGAAACGGTGGCAGGAATTCAGGAAGGAAGAACTGAGGAAGAAATTCTTTGCAGAGAGGGTAATCAGGCATTGGAACGGCCTGCCCAGAGAGGTGGTGGATTCACCATCCCTAGAGGTTTTTAAAAAGAGATTGGACATGGCCCTTAGTGCCATGCTATAGTAATTGGAGTTGGATCAGGGGTTGGACTCGATGATCTTGGAGGTCTTTTCCAACCCAATCTATTCTATGATTCTATGAACTGAAACAGATAGGGTGATTAAGGGACTGGTGTTTGAAGACAAAATGGGGAGAGGAAGATTCATGCAGGTTTGGGTCTTTGCACCTTCCATCTCTTCAATCCAAGTTTAGATTGAGAAATTCATGGGGCACAAGTGAAGTTATATTTGGAGGGATCCATAAATATATATTTGTATACATACATGTTTTAAAAAAATCTTCCTACTTCTGTCATGGAATAAATGTTTCTGCATTTAATTATTTACTAGGCTAGGGACTTGAAAATGCATAAACTAATGTCCAGATTGTGATGTGGATAGAATTGGTCTGAGTACATTAGGGAAAACATACCTCTAAAAGGAAAATATGATGTTTAGGTAAACTTCAGTCCTCTTGGAATTTCTCAGAATAATCAGAGAGGGTTAATCTCTTAATGTGTAATACAGGATGGGTAAAGTTGTACCCCATACGTGAATGCAGAATGCTACCTTGTAAGCTGAGTTGTGGTATTAACTTGTGCTGGTTTGGGATGGGATAGAGTTAATTTTCTCAATAGTAGCTTGTATGGTGCTCTGCTTTGGATTTGTGATAATAACACTATTGATAATATACTGATGTTTTAGTAATTACTGAACAGTGTTTATGCTGAGTCTGGGCCTTTTCTGCTTTTCACTCTGCCACAGAGTCATTTGGGAGTGTACAAGGAGTTGGGAGGGGACGGAGCCAGGACAGATGACCCCAACCGACCAAAGGGATATTCCATACCATAGGATGTTTTCCTTATTAAACTGTCTTATCTCAACCCATGGGATTTTTGCATTTCTGTCATTCCAGTTCTCTCACAATCTCACTGCTGAGCAAGCATCTGTGTGGTACTTAAACTGCCTGTTGAGGTTAAACCATGATGTAACTCCAATTCATTTATGAATGTTTCTCAAAATGGAGTCCTGAAAAGTTTGGCTGGTTGCCTCCTGAATGTTTCAAGTTAACGTGAAGTGGTAATCCAGCCTCTCGTAGGCCTTCCAGATCTGCCAGTGGCTTTTTGCGTCATTACCCCGTAAATGCTTTTAAGAGTATGCTTGTAGAGAAGACTTCATCCTACTCGTGTTACGTTTGACATTGTGCTTCTGTATTTCACTTTGACTTCTTACTCTATTGCAGAAATCCTTTTGTATGATACTACTGCTTGTGAAATTAAATCACTGTAGCAAAGTTGAGACTGCAGTGAGCCTGCTACAGTTTAAATTGCTTCACTCCACACACACATGCTTTAAGATTGTTTAGGTATTGCTTAATAGGCAAAGTGTTTATTTTAAATATATAAGATTCTAGCATCCTGTCAATGTGTCCTTGGAAAAATTCCTTTTAAAGTCTATGTAGTATTTATTTTTTGTTTAAAAAATATTGCGAATAATTCTAATTTTGAAAGGGAGGAGAAGAGGTTCCAGTGTTCTTTTTCTTCAAGGAAGAGTGCTATGCACTATGTTTGGTCTTTCTCAGTGTGAAAACCTGAATTATATATATTACATTGATATACATATTTTTCTATATTATACTGAATATTTTAAAGTATTAACATGTATTGTGTATACATAAAGAAAAACAGTCTATAAGAAGCAGCTTATATTACAAATTTACAAAAGTAATTTTTGTTGTTCACAATTTATAAAATAGCTCATTATTTTTATTTAACTGTAACATGATGGTGTTCTTGGAGCACAGAAATGATGTAGCTGTAGTATCTGAGCCTTGTTAGCATAAAAATGTTTACCCACTTATTGTTGGCTACTGTGCAATTTTATTCGTGTATTTTCAGATCATTACTACAAATCTGTAATCAACTGCACCCACTATTGGAGACCTGGTATGCCCGGAATTACGGGGCAAACACAGAGCTGGAACCATGGGCACGAATGCAAGCTTAAATGTTGGATTTCAGTGTTTATTGCAACCAAGTCTGTTTGGAAGGCAAGCACTTTGTAGTGGAAGTGAAAATTATTTCTTAGAAGTCTTGCTCAGTTGTCTTCAGCTCTTATAGGAAAAAAAAAAGAATGTACTTTAGGCCTCTCGTATTAAACACACTGCTGTAAAAAAATATGTATCTATTTACTTATTTCTTCTGTGTGGTCACTTTGATATGTGTCCACACAACCTTTATGGTAAACCTGTTACAGTGTAATCAAAAGTTTCTGGTACCTGGGTGTGTTCAGATTGATACAACAGGCTATATTCTTCTAAGTTTGGTACATTGAGACACGTACTTGACCTGTATAAACACAGCTGTAGTTTTTTCAGACTTGTCTAGGTGAGACCAGGCATCTGAAGAGGGGTTGCACTGACTCCTCGGATGGAGGAGAGGGTAACTCTTAGAATATGCCAGCCTTTTAGGTGCTAGGGATTTTGCTTGGAAGCAGGTTAGAATCCAGGATAATTTAAGATTATATTAAATATTTTAGGACAGATTTGTCCTGGTGTTAGGGGGAAGTGTTTCTTCTCAGTTTCAGCAGGGACAGAGCTTACCTGTCACAGGCAGGAGTGCTGTTTTATCCTGACCAAGATTGACAGTATAGTAAGTTGAACATGAGTCAGCAGTGTGCCCTTGCGGTAAAGAAGGCCAACTGCATGCCAGGTTGTATTGGGAGTGCAGTCAGCAGAGCCAGTACAGAAGATATACGTGCCTTCCTCTCCAGCACTAGAGAAACATCATCTGGAGTATGCCCAGGTTTGGGATCCCTAATGCAAGAGGGTATTTGTGTAGGAGGATGGGGGGCATGATCTACAGGGAGAAGATGTTTTGTTCAGTTGAAAGAAAATGAAGCAGAAAAAAGGACTTTATTACTGTCTTATAACTGCTTTATACTTGGTTATAATGATGGAGCTAGGTGCTACTCAAAGATGCACAGTAGAAGGATAAAAAACATCAGACATCAGCTGCAACAAGGAACACTCCAGTCTGATGTTGGGAGGTGCTTTGTGAGGGTGGTCAAGCAGAGGGGGATGGAATCACCATCCTCAGGCTTGGTCGAGTTCATATGGACCTGAGCAACTGACTTAGTATTAGCCCTGCTTTGAGTAAGGGGTGAGACCACGTGAGACTACAAGACCTCCATTTGGCCGAGAACTATTCTGCAGTTGGAGTTGGCAGACTCCCAACTCCTCCCCCCACCCTGAAGAGGCGGACAATTGTTGCAAAGGGCAAGAATATTCCTGGCTTCGGGGGTATGTGGTTTGCCTGTTACATATTCCTACCTCTTATTGTAGGTGAACATAGACAAGGAAAGGTTGCTTAGTACCATTGCTGTAGTTTATGTTTGGAAATAGTGGTCCTTTCTCAGAGAGATTTGGTGACCCTGTAATACTGTTGTGTTGAACATCAAGTTCTCCAGTCAGCAAACTTTTTAGAATTACTGATCCCCTTGATGAATGTCTGATTATTTCTGATGATGGAAAAATATAGTCCAAAAATGAATATAATGAGACACACTAGGGGCCATCCTGAGTTGTTTTTCACTCAAGTTGTCTCATGAGGGTCTCTTGCTCTATTTTTTTATATATTTTTTTATTTTTCCTTACCTGGTGTCACTTGGAACAGATAGCTTCTATGAGACTTTAATACTTTCCCGGCTGCTTATTCTGTGGTTGTTTTAGCTGCTGCCTGTATCTTCTGTATTTTCTTTGATATGACACATTAGGGACAGCTTGAAAATTTACTCTGTAGAGCTCATTCTGCATGGATGGTGTTTGGCTTTTTTTACCTGGCCTTTGAAACAACTGCCTTCTGGAAAATTTATTTGTGAAAGATTAAGCAAAATGTCTATTCTTCCATTCTTTATTCCAAGCTGTATAACATGCTTCTAGCAGATTAACTGCATCATATGTATATAAAGTAGGGTTTTAAGAGTTAATTTAAAGAAGAATGCTTCAGTTTATTCTGAAATTTTTACTACCTAAACCTTGGTAAACTGAAGTTTCTTTGCAAAACACCAATTCACAACTGCTTGCCAGGGACTGATTAGTGATAGCGATAGCACTTTATCTCCATTTCAGCTGATTCTAGTCAAAGTAGTATACTCAGATGCAATGTTTCTATGGTAGTAAAGCTTGCACTTTTTTCCTGAATATTCAGGTTTTCTCACAGGTGTATAGTATTTTCAGACACATGCTAAACTTTTTTTTGGTGGTTTGGGGATATTTTGGTATCACCTGGGGTTCTTTGCTGAAAATTTTATGCTGTGTAGCATAAAATATGATACCACATGCAGAACATGTTCCCCTATGCTCATGAAGCAGCCGTGTTTATAAAAGGAGTGGTGGATTGAGAAGTGAGACAGGAGCAAAATAGCTTGTCTGAGTTACTGAAACTTGGAACAGAAACTCAATCCAGTTGAATGAACGGCTAAAATTTTGTCTTGCGTTTTCTGAATGTTCTGTTCGTGGGAGCACACTTTCTATCTATTTGGGGTCTCTTGGTTTGCCTGCTTAGTTATATAAGCCCCCCAGTTCTGTTGGTATGCTTTTTTTGTTTGTTTTTGTTCTCTTCTTGTCATGCATTCTTTTTATTTGTATTGGGTTTTGGCAGGGTTTTTTGCCTTTTTTTTTCCCATAGTCTTTTGGTGGCATTTTCTAAATTGTTATTATTTTTAGTCAGTATTCTTGGTTACTACATTGTAATGCACAGGGCACAAGACAGTATAAATTCACGCAAGTACTTTGAAGTCCTTGATTGCAAAGTCATGCATCTAAGGCAATTTATGCTAAGTGAAGATTTGTTCTTAAATCTTGCTAGATAAAAAATTTAGCTCCAAAGAGAATGCTTCCATGTTTTTAAAACTGTGCATATACAGGTTACTTAAGTTTATTTTACTGTCCATTTCTATGTATGGTCTAAGTTTTGTCTGTTTTGCAGCATAATAGAAAATGTGGCCAGAATATGACATTGACTCGGTTTGATTCCTTTGTGTTTGTTTGTTTGTGGGTTTTTTGCTTGTTTGGGTTTGTGTGTGTGTGGTTTTGTTTGGTTGGGTTTTTTGATATTTGTTTGTGGGGTTTTTGTGGTGGGGGTGTTTTGGTGATGGTGTGGCAGGGGGATGTTGTTTTTGTTTTTTTTTTCTGAAATGGTTTGTGCTTAAATATTATTTTAAAATAACTTGAGATTTACAACATGATTCAAAAAAATTATGTGAAATAAGAGAGGGTTGGCATGTTAATGATACTCAAAATTAAATTCACGGGACATTAGATGGGTTAAGCATAAGGTTAGGATCAGTACTGCTAGTTGGGTATGTGAAAAATGTATTAAATTTACTAGCTTTACAAGCATTCACCTAAGGCATTAATGGGACACAGTGCATGAGGACGGTGTGCAGGTGATAAGAAATATGAAGTGTAATTTCTTAACTTTTCTGGTGTATTTTAATTACTCTTTCTATGTTGATGAGATTCTGAATGCATGTTTTACAGCTGACATTTTTTCCTTCTATTTTACAATTATTGGCATATCAGTAGTAGTACTTAATCTTGCCTTTACTTCATGCTTGTATTACCAAGATTTTTGATGAATCTTTGCAAGTCTTGATCCAGATTTTCATGAAAGCAAGTATTTATTCTGTGTTGAGAGTGCATTCATTGCATAGATTGGAAGAAAGATTAGAGGATAATTGCTTGATTGTCAGCAGTAATACCAGGCGGTATGTTATGCAATATAGTGCTTTTGTTGAAAAAAGTGTACTTTTTGAGTTATGTTAATGGAGAGTCTCTTTGAAAACTCACCTCATTTAAAGCTACCTTCATTTACAATTAATACCTACAACTGTTTTAACTGAACATGGTTTTTAAGTATAGAGAAACAGCTTTAGGTCTTCCTCGTGTACTTCTGTTACTGCTGGTTTGCAGTGAAGACTGCTGTTGACTGAGATATGCTAAGAAGGGAGGTACCTTAAGTGACAAGTGAGATACCTCATCATATAACAGTACTAGATTTTATTCTCTCTGGTGTCTCATTTCAGGCAAATGGGGAAAAGCAATGAAAACATGGTGGTGTTTAAAGTAGCATCACTCTGCTTTGAGATGCAGAAAGATCAGCATATGTGATACTTGGTAAAGCTGTTCGGCAGCCTTTGCTTTCTTCTATTATCTTGTTGGATGCCAATGGGCTTTGCCAGTTAGCACCGCTCAGGCTTTGCTGACATCTGCAATACCAGTTTTCAGCTTGGCCTATTTGAAGGAATATGTTCTCAACCTCTGGATTTCTTGAATGTATTGTTTGAGTTTATATGATCAGTATGGTATCTTGGTTATAAGGATCACTGCATCTTTTGAGATATAATTTCCTAGTGTTGGCTAGTAACTTCACCTTTTTTCTTTCATTAGTCTGGTTTAAGCAATATAATGATTCAGTTCACAACAGCTCTTAATTTAAATTCTGGTCTTTCTGCTTATGTTGCCTCTCAGAATATGAGGTAGGATCGCTATTGTTTTAATGTGAGAGTGTACAGAGCCAGTCCCTTCCTCGGGGCACCTGGTAGTTATCATTTGAAACTTAATTTGTCATCTTCCTACTTGAAGTTTTTGCAGATCTGTTGAGCCTTTCAGCTCACCACAATCATCATTGATGACGCTCTGCTGTTTTGGAGGTGCTAATATCACTTCTGTGGATTATGTACCATTTTATACACTTGACCAGCTTATTAATAATCTGGTATGCCTTGTCTCTGATCACTGAACCTTATACATGCAGGGTTAGTGTACTTTGATTGTGTTCAATTCCTGAGCCATGCATTGTCTAGAGTTTGATCTAAAAATGGCTTTACATGTGACTGAATCCCAAATCTATGCAAGGAGTGCTATAATGGGAATCTTACTGGAAATATTACTAATTTCTTTCACTTCACTTCTGAAGTGCAGCTGTACCTGCAGTGTCCTGGCAGTAACTTCTGTAACTATGCATAATGTTCCAGAAAGGTATGTAACCTGCATTTTAGTGCTTGCAAATGAAATCTGCCTTCACAGCTTACTCTAACTGCCCTAAGAAATTATGCTAATTAGATGTTTCTGCATCTGAACAATTTAGCTTTTTCTTCTACTAATTCTGTCTTGGAAGTTGCTTGCAAAATGCCACAAATAGGCTTTTCTTTGGTGTTTAAGAGAAAATATTTTGTATTCAGGTAGATTGTTGAACAAATAGAGTATGTTAGCATGTATTGTACTAACGGAGATGTATAGTAAGACAAAAGGTTAGAAAACAGGTGAAGTAGGTAGTTTGTGGAGTTTGCTTTAAAGAGGGCATAAACAGTAAGTGAATACCTTAAGAGGAAAGGACAAGGAAGGAAGAACAAGAAAAGCATAGGGTAAAGAATAAATCCAAATAAATCTGCGAGCCATAGTAATTTGTGATACTCTTCTACTTTGGTAGATCTGATTTTAAAAATAAAAAAAATCCAAACAATACACTTGTGGAAAAATGGGTTACCAGACTTGCAGTCATCTAGATCATTCCCCTTTAAGCTGCTCTTGGAAACAAGATTTCTAGCTAGTTAATACACAACTCTATGCTTCAAATGAGATCAGAGACTGAATCTAATTAAAGAATGTTGCAGCCAACAATATGCTGAAATTGAGAGATTATTTTTATATATTTGGCATAGGATTGTTGGTCTTTTTCCAGACTCACTGTCTTTTGTTTGTAGTAAAAGGTATTGGCATTCATCCAGCTTGAGACAGAGGGATCCAAGTTTAATGACTACTGCAGTCAGCAAAATCCTTGTACTAGTGTTAGTAGTTAGAAGCTCAGTGCTGTGTAAGCTCTGACTTTCTGCTTTTTTGTAGTTTTGACATTTAATTCTCTGTGGGGTGTTTCTGCTTTGAGGTGGAATATGGGATGCTGAAACAGGGCAGTGACATCTATTAGCATTTAATGTATGATGGATGTGAAGATATGCTTAATCGATATCATCTATTTTGAGTATTTATGTACCTGTGTAACCCTGTTGCAGACACCAGCTTAGTGACTATATGAGAAACAAGTACTGTGGATATTACACATTTCTCAGTTTGTGTTAAAAGTAATCTGACTACTTAGATTTTGGAGGGCACTACTGCAGAACAGAGCATGAATACTTGAGTGTGTGACTGTTGTTGCTTTTTGGTGTTTGGTTTTTTTTTTTGGTCATAGATACTTCTGTTTTGTGTACTGCTGCAGTTAGGAAACAGGGAGAGTAAGATGATTCTCAAATTCCTAGTTTTCTGTCTGTTAATTTTTCTAATTAGGTTTCCAAAACTACTGTGCAGACAGTTGGACAGCTGTTCTTCTCAAGCTTAAACTGCTTGGATCTTGGAATAAAATTAAAATTCTGTGTGCTTCTTTTTGTTCTTGTTTTTCTCAATATTTTTTCTCTTTGTATTTCTAAGATTGATTAAAAAAAATATCAAAACTGAACAAACAAAAACAAGTAAACAAACAAAAACAAACAAAAAACAGAAGCCCACCCAAGCTGACGCTGAGAACAGGTATTGCAAGTAGGAACTAGGAATTTCACAAAATTCATTGTGTGGTACTTAATTTACTTTTCTTTTTGCTAGTGCACACGTCCTTTCTATTCAAGAAAGCCTATGTCCAGAAAGTACCATATTTTAAATATTTTGTATTGTTACATGGAATATGAGAAATTTATTCCACTATAAGAACCAAAGAACAGAGTGCTTCAACTTCTTTTACAACAAAGTCTTCTGATATGCTGCTTATTTCTGCTGCTTGCATCTTAAGTGTCAGATGTGGAAGTTTATTAGAAGATGTTGTCTTTGGAGAAAAGATAATGTTTTATGTGGAGTATCTCCCATCTCTGTATTCAGTGAAATGCTTATAGCTAGAGTTTTATGAAGTGTAATTTCACTGCAGAAATAAATCTAATAAAAATTCATATTTTTTTTCTGGAGGACGGTTTAATACATTCTTTCATGTTGACAATTTTTCTTGTAATTGGAAGCATAGTAAAAATATTCTGGAATCACTCCACTGCAAGGTACCAGGAACTTTTACATAAGAATTCATTGTGTCAGCATAGATTTCACACAAAATGATAATAATCCCTTTTGCTTTGCTGTCATATTTCTTACTATATCTAGAACTCTCTTTCTGTGGTCCTAGGTAATGCATAGAAATTTTGTTCCATAAGTTGATGCAGGTTTGGTAATTCATGAATTGTAGAGTAATAGTTATAGCACTTGTCATTAAAGCTTATTCTAGGAAGGCAAATTTATCAGAAACAGTCATGCTAAAAAAAAACAAAACCCAAAACTCTGTTAATATGGAAAATCTTATGTAATAGAAATACATTTAAATTCTAAATTTAGAGAGGCTATTTAGAGGAACTTTACAAGAAGCCAAGCCATAGAAATCGAGAGATGAACCATAGCATTTGGAGAATGAAAATGTCTTAACACTTGGGCAGTGGCCTTCACCATTGGAAGTAGTCAGATTCTCTTTGCCTAAAAGAAGGAAACTATGGCTCTCTTCATATTTTTTGCTAACTATGATACCTTAGGTTAGTAAAGATAAAATGAAATGTTGAACAGGGCTGATTTTTCTGGTGTTATGCATTTTGAGTGGTTTTCTGAAAGAATTTAAGAAATACATGGTTAAACTGCTAACAGTGTACAGAGATCTTTTGAACATGGTACCTAGTTTACATAATGGAGTTACTTCATAGAAGTATCTTAAGGCATTTAAATTCTCTTTTCAGTATGCGTGGGTTTGGCCTTTTTTTTTGTGGGTTTTGCTTTGATTTTGGGGTTTTTTTGAGGTTGTTTTGTTCGGTTTGGTTTGGTTTTGTTTATGTTTTTGTGGTTTTTTCCTTTTTTTTTGTAACATTTGCAAAGATCTGAGAACTTGAAGGTAGCATGTATCTTAAATTTATTGTTGTTAACTTAGAAAAGAAAACACTGAAGGGCAGACAGGAGTTGATTCAGTTTCATTAATAAAAAAAACCCATTGTGTTTGAATATCAAATCCCCTCACTTCTAAGTTAATTTTTACACCACAGCTTTTTTTTTAAATCTAACTCTAGAAAACTAATTGCTTCTCTTGCTGTTCTGAGTTTTATCTTTGTTGCTAATTTATTACATGTGTGAATCCTTATTTCTTTGTAAAATCATGTATTTATTTTCATTGTAGTTTGCATTTATTATAAATGCAAGTTTTTTCTGGGTCCTTGTGCTTATTTGACTAGAAAGCAGTGATTTGCTACTACTACTTTGGGCATGATTGTGTGGTATAGCATGGTGTTCAGTACTCCTTATGTCCAGACCTGCTTCCAGAGGTGTTTGTACTTTCTGGGATATAAGTTACATGCTCAAAACAAAACTTCTTTCTCCCTGTGACATCAAGGTGCATGTTACATTATGCCTCCTTCAGTGAATGCTTGTGATTATGTCTCCAGATGTCAGCTCGCTCGTATTTTTCTTAAGCTATATTGAGAGGAATTGTTCCAAATGTTTGTGCTTTATCATCATTTTGGTACACATTCAGCATTACCAGTGGTTTGCAGCTGCCTATAATGTTGTAATAAAGAATACTTATTCTGCATTGGGTAAATATACTACTGGTATACATTTTTGTAAGTCATTGAAGTGTAAGCAGTTTATACTGTTTGCAAATTTAGTGTTTTCATTTTTGTTTTACTTCCAGAATGTTTTGTCATTCTTTAAAGTCTTGTCTCTGTAGTTGAGACCACCTCATTACTGTTTACATACGCTTCTCTCTTTTGAGATTTCAGTTGATTTGACACTATAAAGATTGACCAGTAGCAGTATTATCATTAATGCAGAATAATAGGTTCTTGTATTAAGAAATAACAATGTACAATGTTATTCCAGTCCTGACAGTATTGAAAACACTTCTTTTTAACTTTTTTTGTGCTTCAATGGAGGTAACACAGTTGTAAATCTGACTACAGATAGCTCGTGTCTTCAGTATTGAAAAACCTTGGCATGTTAGGTGAAGTTTAAAGGTGCTTTACTGCTGTTAAAAGCAGTGCAGCTACCAGTAGTAGGTCCTGTCCCTGAGGTGGCACACTTCACTTTGCTGTGCTGGGCTTGTGTCCTTCCCTGCATGTACAATCTCAGAAAGCTAATGTTATCTATTATAGATTTGGATTAACGTGCTGGTGTCAAGCTGTTGATTTCTATTTTTAAAAATGTTAATATGTACCTGTTGAAAGCAGGTTTTAAATGAAGTGGAGAAAAACTACCTTTGAGTTTTCCAGACTTGACTGTGTCTAAGCCTAACAGAAATGCTTTGAGCTGGGAGGTCTGAACCAAATGCAATTACTGCTACAAACAAGACTGCTTTCATAGAACTTGCATTTGTATTTATCTGACAAATCTTAATTGAATCTGTTTAAAACCCTTTCTTTGGTAGACAACAGTTTGGATTAAGTGAAAGTGGAATTACAACATCCTAATAGCTTTCCTACTGAAATGGAATCATTATTTTTCTTGGTTATAGCTGTCTTGAGTGATGCAACCTTTGTTCCTGGCTATTTGGACCTTGAAATGAAAAATCTTTGGCAAATGGGTAATGAATACTGTATTTCAAAGATGTATATTGACAAGTGCATATTTAGTCTGACTGTCTTTTTGTGTGTGACTTTTTTTTAACCCATGATAGTTGCAAGCTGTTCCTGTTATATTACAAGAAGGTTAGGCTATAGCATGAGTGAAGCAGATTGCTCTACTGTGTAGTATGTAAAATCCAGGGTGTCGGAATGCTGGAAAGCAAAGCAAAAATAATTTGGAAAACAGAATGGTTTTTAAATAAAGTTCAATTTTAGGTAAAAGGTCAGGCTCCTTTTCTTTTTTTTTTATTTGTAGCAGTTCATCCATATACAGTACTGTGCATATTGTATGTATAAGGTAATCTCATTTTTTAATCTACTATAACTGTCCTTTTTATTCTTGAAAATCCTTTTGGGTATTTTGCATTCCAGTATCGATCCCTGTCTGTCTGACTGCTTCAGCTGGGTAATCATTTTTCTTGTTTACCCCTAATCCATTTAATATTTCCTTCCTGCCACTGTATAACAGTACAGTATAGTATGCCTGTTGTTTGGAATGCATTTCTATGACAACTGTAAGACTGTACAGTAAAATTGGCTGTATTTTAACCTATATTTCACAAAACCAGTTACAGTGAAACAAAATTGCAAAGCTGAACATGTCTTCAAAGCATAACTTTTAGTGCCTCACTTTACTTAATCATACAAAATGCTCAGTGTTATGAACCATGTTCTGTTTTGAACTGCTCTGGAAAAGGAAATATGAAGCTATCTATCTCAAAATGCTTCTTACTCTGTATTCTTTTTAGAAACCTAACAACAAAAATATTCTTTCTCTCTGTATATGCATACATATATGTATATCCATACGTATATTGTTTTTAAGGTTGCTCCTGTAGAACGGTTTAAGTATCTCAGCAGAAGCATTCAGACCCAAGTCTTCGATAGTTCTGTTCAGCCTTCTCTTTGCATGAAAACATCCCATCCTCATTTCTATGATGACTGAGTAAAGGCTTATCTGGTCACATGAGGCATTGACAAAATTCATAAAAATTCTTCCCTTAAGTGTTTCCAGAAAAGTGTGGATCTGTTTTGCCTCACTTGAAGAATGAGGATAAGACCCTCCTACACACCACTGGGGCTTTTCTTCTTCATTTCTCCCACACAGGGTCAGACCTTAAGATCCTTTCTCTGTGTTAACCGATGCTTTAACAGTTCTGCTTTTTGCATTAACTAACCTTGGCATATACTTTCTCTGCATGTCAAAGCAGAGTAGGCAAACATAATGAAAGAAAAGAATTTGATACAGATGTGGAAGCAAAGTTTTAAATTCTTCTTCAGAACAATTTTTATTTCCATACTGCTTTGGTACTAGCCAAGATGGGTGTGTGTGCGTGTATGTTTGGTTGGGTTTTGTTACAACTGCTCTACTTTAACAAAACAAACAACCCTCTGAGATCTAGACTTCCTATATTCAATGACTGTCAATAAGAACAGCTCTAACTAGTGGCCAGTTGGAGTGTGTATTGTATAAATCTTTCAGGAAAGTAACCTCCTCTCAGATAAAACATTTGTAACATAAAGACTTTAGTCACTTGCTGTTATACCTCCGCTTACCCATAATAGCTTCCTAAGTTGGGACACATAATTTTTAAAAAAGACCATGCATAGAAGTTTTTGATATGGAGAAACTTTTGAGAAATTTCTGGCTTTACAGCTCTTGCTAGAAACCTTCTAGGGACACTCTTTCTAATGTTAATGGCAAAGGCAAAAAAAAAAAAATCCCATCTAGATTTCTTCTTTTTATTCTGTTCTTTGAAGACTCCTCATGCACTTCATAACAAATAGACTGTGCTTTCAGGGAGAGTTCACTTGGAATGTTGTTTATGCTGCGACTTCTGAGATGCTACAACTTTCCTGTGTACTTCTGAAATGAAAACCAAATGAAAATGAGAAATGTTTTAGAGACATCATGACTTTTTAAATGGATGAACTCTGCTTTAATATTTCAAGTACACAGTACATTGTAACTTGCTCATTTTCTTAATTGTTCAGTTACACATTCTAACTTGGGTGTTTCAGTTATTCTTGGTAATTGTAAGGTGTCCTCTGTCATATGCTTAGTAAAGGCAGGTTCTTTTTGCAGGATAATTGCAAAATAGCAGCAAGTAAGCCTAAACCTTCAGACCTAGAGAAAATAAAGTTAGTCTCGAAATGCAGATCTCAAACCAACAGTAATTTATACCCAGAAATAGCAGTGTCACTAGTAAACTGAATAATTTTGTATTAAATGGTCCGTAAGACTGTCTTTTGGAGTAGATATGAAGTTTACTTCCAAAGATAAGAGTATTTCAAATTCATCCCAATGTCAGTTTTCCTGTTTGGATTGTGTTCAATTTACTTAAAATGTTTTCTTTCCAGACACATTTCTGAATACCTTGAGAAGATTGACTGGCTCAGACTAGATAGCTTGTAAAAGCTTGATTGATCCACACTCTTCCTTTATCTGTGTAGAGATTCTTTGTTGGCTCAGACTAGTCAGGTGTCAGAGATACCAGAATGTTTCCAGCTTCGGTGGTCTTTGATGAAAGGCTATAAAGAGAATGCATCCCACAGGGAAACCTCATCAGCAAACCAACTCGTAGTTTCTATTCTTTGTGTAGTCATTTGAAATGCTGCTTTTCTGAACATAAAGGCAATTTTTGCAACCAACTTTTTCCTAGTGGGTTGTAGGTTACCTGTTCAGACTTAGTACAAGAAGTTTGATGGAAGCATCCTTGACAAGTAATTGTTCTTGTTACTGCTTTTTATTTTTGGTTTGAGAGACTGAAATGTATTAAGTTGTATATGCTTTTTCCATTAGCTCTCTGATTCTGTGAAAATTAAACAGAAAAAGTCCCTACAGTTTCTCAATTCAATAAATTAAGTGGTGAGTTGTATAAACGATTTCTTGCCTTGGTAAAACAGTCAAGTTTATTGAGAGACCTATCAGCTGTTTCAAGGGTAAAAGTAAAATAGTATTTAATAAAAATATATTTTAATTAATGTGATAAGTTTCCTGAGTACAAATTCTTAGTTACAAGAGAGACATCTGTTAATCAAATAGTTTTACTGTCTTTCTACCTACAGTCAGAGTTGTGTGAAATTGTTCTTGTGAGGGAATCTCCTTTATGGATTATGAGAATGTGGTGCATATGTGTCTTTCTGCCATGTAACTATTGTATTAAGATCTAACTTTGTAGGTTTGATCAACTGTTTTGAAAAATTAACTTGTTCTGTTTCTGGGAACACATCCTAATTGTTTATATTCTATTATCAAAATTAATCAGAATTAATCATCCTCTTGACATTGATAAGATCCCCTCTCAGACTACTCTTCTCCAGGCTAAACAGACCCAGGCCTCTCAGCCTTTCCTAGTAGAGAGGGATGTTCTAATCCGATGATCATCTTTGTAGCCCTCTGTTGGAGTCTCCAGTAGTTCTCCATCTCTGTTCAACCGGGGAGCCCAGAAATGAACACAGTACCCCAGATGTGGCCTCACTAGGGCAGAGTAGAGGGGAAGAAGAACCTTCTTCAACCTGTTAACAATTGTCTTAATGCACTGTGCACCCCAGGATACCATTGTCGTTCTTGGTCACAAGGTCACTGTGCTGGCTCATAGTGAACTTGTCCACCAGGACTCCCAAGTCCTTCTCTGTGGAACTGCTTTCCAGAAGGTAAACCCCTAACCTGTACTGGTGCATGGAATTATTTCTCCCCAGGACTCTACACTTGCCCTTACTGAGCTTCATTGGGTTTCCCTCTACCCAACTCTCCATCATGACCTGGTCTCACCGCATGGCAGTGCAGCCTTCTGGTGTCAGCTACTCCTCACAGTTTTGTATCAGCAAACTTGGTAAGGGTACACTGCATCCCTTCATCCAGGTCATTGATGAATATGTTGAAGGCTGGACCCAGTACTGATTTCTAAGGGCTCAGTTGTTGGTTAGGAAAATCCTAATTTGTGCAATAGTAGCTTAAAACAGCATCTGGGAGACAGGTCAGTGCTTCATAGTGTATGTGTGTATTTGACAGAGAAAAGCAATGGGTTGTCACTGGTGAGGTATTTCAGAGTTGTTTTCTGTGGAATGCAGCTTGCCATTGCCTTTCTGTCTTTTGCAATAGATATTATTGTATTTTCAGTTATTCTGCTCTGACATATTTTCTTAGGTGTTTCTTTTGTAAGGGCTGGAAGTGTTATTAAAGGAAAAAATAGCTATTAAACTATTCTTGTTTGAGCAAATCTTAAATAGCTTTACCTAATAGAATTAAATCATGAATCCTGCTAGAGCAGTGACATCTCCAACTGTATTAATGGTTGTCATTTAATTTGAGAACAAATTAAATTTTGATGTCATCTTCGATAAAATAATGAAAAGGTAAACACGTTTAGTACAATGAATTGTGGAAATACATCCCATATACAACAAACCTTTATCCCTGAATGTAGAGAAGATTTGTATGCTTGCTATTTGCTGAGACAAGATGAACAGCGTTGAAAGCTTCTTGTAGTGGTTGCTTGAAAGTAGTGTCTTTTATTCAGTCTTGGTATGAAAATGACGAACCCTCATCAGCTTTCATTTAACCACATTAAAACAGAACTTCCACCTTCTTACATTGCAGTGAGTGCTGTGCTCAGGAGGCAGTTACCCTCGTCTGGTGCTAGCTGACTAAAATTTTAACTGAACTGAAATAATGCTCCACCGGTAGCTGCTAGGTTTTCATGTCTTAGATAAAGATTATTTTCCGAAGTATGAAGTAGGGACTCTACAAGAAAACATTTTAAATACTACCAGTCATATATTACTTGAGGCACGTACTCCATTCCACAAAGGGAAAACCACAACAAAATCAAGAAACAAATAATGATTTAGACTGGGATTTTTTTTTTTTTAACCTTCCCTTGATTCTGCTGTGGGCTGGAGTTAGGGAAGCTGAAGGACAATTGTCTGTGGGCTGATCCAGCTTCGGTTAATATACTTGACTTTTTCGTTGCTCAGTGCATTTGTGTACTGGGAAGGGAGTACTTTGCCATGTGTATAGTTTGAGATTATAATTTGGAAGCACAATATTTACACAAATAGTAGTAGAAAGGAGGGTTTGTTTATTTTTCTGTACTATGAAGTACGAAAGTAATAGTGACACTGGATTAAAAAGGAAAAACTTAAATTTGATTTCTAAATATCTGCTGATGTGATGTAACCTGTAGTATTAAAACACAAACATGACTTTGCAAGGTGGTGGTTGTTTGTTTAAACCATTTCCCCTCACAGTGGTGCTGGTTTTATTTAATAATCATATAGATTCCTTCCATAGAGTCCTTTTGCAGATCTATGTATGAAAATACAGTCAAGTAAAAATAGTAGGTAAAGTTTTAAAAATATGTATAATACAAGCAAGACTACATGAGGATGAGATTATCTCTTAGTCATGGAAATCAGAAAATCACTGGATGCATAATGCTGGGGCAGATGGAGTAACAAACAGCGTAAAGTTAATGCTCTAGCATGAGCCTGAACTTCAAGCCCTGCTACTGCCCTGCTGTTCTGTCACTTCTCTGTGCACAATGGAACAACATGCAGTGGAAAATGAATTTTTTTTTAAAGCTAAAATGCTGATCCTTGTATTATATCCATAAACTAAAAAAATCAATAAAATACTTAAACTAGGATGTTATAGATTATTTATACAAATTTTTGCAGTGAATCTCTGTAACTAGTAATGTTCAGTCTGAACGATGTGTTTAATAAAGCAGGTAAGAACCTAAACATAATGGTAAGTTTAAAAAAAATTGGTCTTACAAATGTTATTTAAAGTTCTAGGCAAAGTACTTATTTAGCCTAAGCTCTATTAAAGAAAGATGGAAATACTGAGGTCTTTAACTATAAGAGTTGCAATGCTATCTAGTATCACATTTAAATTAGCAATCTCTGGTGTTTGTAAGAAAAAAATATAAAGTACATGATGGAAATAGGCAATTACTTTTTTATTCTGTTTTGCTATGTTTGGCAACTAAAATTGAGCTAAATGGTAATATTCATGATTTCTGTTAAGCAAGGTCTTACCATTAATAATTACTAGTATTTTTCTAAGCACTTACATGTCTAGGCATCCTGCCTCTCTAGGCTTAAATGAAACTAAAACATGATTAGCCAATCAACCATGTAGACAAGCAATACTGCTTTGATTCTTCAATAGGACCTAGAATTCCAAAGAATAAACTAAAATTAAATGTAAAAATGATACTCTGGAAAAAACTCAATGTATTGCTGTTCTTGACAACTCAGAGTATGTTTGGAAGCAGAATTATATATTTGCTGTGCTGATTTTAGTTTAAAAAACCCAAATGCAATATTGAGTAACATTAACTCCAAAAACAGCGTCTTCCTAAATTCTTGATGAATGTGTTCATGAATTTTATCAGAGATGCACGCATATGCTATGTTTTATTCAATCATTGAAATTATCACTAGAGATTAACTTTTAAAGTCGTATTAGCTAAACCATCAGATTAATGAAGTTAGTGGTTTTACTTATTTCTAGTATTCTGCATTTAACTAATGACAAGAAGCAAAATAGTCCAATTAATTTTGTAGGGATAATAGTGACCATTGTAGAACCATCTAGTTTACAAACTTGAAAATAACCAAGGAGTGGTACAAACAGTTTATAAATTCAAATCTTCCTTTTCTGTTGTAAGTTCTGTTGTTGTTTTCTGGTCAGACCTGGGAAGGCTTCCTGAGTTGCCTCCAAACACTTCAAGTGGAAAGTCTTAGAAAACTGAAGGTGTGAACATCCCAGCTGTGCATGATATGACAAGTGCTTCTTAATGTCATGGTCAAACGTGTAGCTTCACAACTGGTTTTTGAGGCTGTGTGGGTTCAGCATACATGCACATTGAATAAATTATAATTTTGGTAAAATATTTCATAATGCCTTCATAATACCTGCATCTTGTGATTAGAATTTTTTTAAAATGCATTCCGTAATTTTTGCTAATGAGTTCAGTAGCAGCAGTTTCCTTTTCTATTTATGGTTTTGATGGGAGGGATAAGAAAGGGAATTTCATCTGAGCTCATCTTTACAGCTTCAATACAGTGTTTTACTGACACTTACAGCATGCTGATTTTTTCTCTCCCTTTCAGAAGAGAAACCTGATTGCTCCAAAGCCCGCTGTGAAGTCCAGTTTTCTCCTCGCTGTCCAGAAGATTCCATCTTGATTGAAGGCTATGCTCCTCCAGGTGAATGCTGCCCACTCCCGAGCCGTTGTGTGTGTAACCCTGCAGGCTGCTTGAGGAAAGTTTGCCAGCCTGGCTATTTGAACATACTGGTTTCTAAGGCATCCGGAAAGCCAGGGGAATGCTGTGATCTCTATGAATGTAAACCAGGTAAAAGTAGACATTTTTTTTTTCTATTTTCCTTTTTTTTTTTTTCCCCTAACTGTATGACAAGCACAATACCCTATTTAAGTGCATATAATTGAGCCTCTCTGGCTTGTAAAGTCTTCTGACACTTCAAGGTTAACATGATTATTTATGGGTAATACCCATGGAAAAAAAAAAAACAGAAATTTAAACTGAGCAAAAGGGAGTAGCCTAGTGAGTATATTGTATTTCTGCAATGCTACTGGTGACAGTGGCATACTTAAAATACCGATTAGATTATACAAAGGTTTTTCATAGTGGGAATATATTTTGCATGGGCAGGGAATTGAGGTTTCTGTCTTAAGATTTCTGTAGATGACAAAGTGATGACCGTTAAAATCTGGAGAGAAAAAGGACTGTAGAGGAGCATAGAGAGGACTTTACAGAATTCAGTATTTAGCTGTTTTCCACTTCATGAGAACATGATTCACCCTTTCTTGTGATTTAGTATTCTCAGTGAAGTGGAAGATGTAACACACTCTTCTTTTTTGATACAGGCTTTGGTAAAAATGAATAATAAAAACAGAGGGATGAAAGCAGGCATATAAAGTTGTATAATCCAAAATCTTTTATGCAGACAGGTTCAAGTATGCTTAAACTATGCCATCCCTATGCTTGTTTAACATTTTTTAATTCCTTTGCAGAAAATTGTATAGTCTTTGTATCTTCTAGTGTTTCTCTTCGTGTTTTTACTAATATGCAATGCAAATCTGCCTGGGTGGAAAGTTAAGCAATCTTTTTTGTTCTCTAACCTGAGTAGCTGCTGAACAAGTCACTATCATAATTTTTATTCTGGAATATTTTGTCAGCCTTAGTCATCTTTCATTTAGAATTAGCTATAATCTCTTATGGCATAGTTTTCTTGGACTCCTTCCTCGTTATATTGTCCCTCTGTAAGTTTTCTGAACTTTGTCTTTAAAATATGGTGTACAAAAGCAGACTGCTACATTGAGTGAGTCTTCATCAGTACTAAATACTGTAAAATTCTTACATTGTCTTTAATGCAAAATTCTGAATAAGCACTGACTCCTTTCTGAGAGTTATAGTTTGTGAAATGCTATGATCCCAAGATCTTTCTGTAGCATGAATGCTACTGAACCTCAGTCTATTTGTACATTTTAATTCTTCATATATATACTTTGTCTTCACTGAATTTTATCTTGCTGATTAGGGATTATTTTTTTATTTCTCAAAATAAATATGAGCTCTGATCATGTCCTTGTGACAGTTTGTTTGCATTCTCATCTTCTGGTTTGCAAATAACTCCATCCAAACTTATCTTTGTACGTTTCTTCTTGAAAGTTATTTTCAGCTTTTTAGTATTGCAGAATCTTCGAATTGAATATGTGGTTATTTGTTGCATTAGTGAGTTTATGTAACTCTACGTTATTTTCTGGAGTAGTTTGTATTTTTTTTTAGGAAGTGAAAGGTGAGGTCAAAATGCATGGGACTGGAAAAGATACACACTAGCAAAGTAGAAGACTAGTGAAAGACTAGCAAAGTAGGAGACTAGTGAAATTTAAGGGAAGTGTAAAGTTTTGCCATGGGGGTTAGAAATTCACAGGTTAAGTGAGTGCAGAGAGTTCTGCCTTACATTGGGAGATGACGAAAGTGCGCAGTGGTCCCCAGCAGAGGCTGGGGAGTATAGGTGGGTACTCTGGAATTATCCCCAGAGTGGTAGGTGACTTAAGATGTAACGGTGACGAAAGATGTAACGTCTGAACTACCGAGTAAATGGGGCCATTACTTGTTGCAGTGACTTGACTTTAAGGGCGGGGGGGGGCTGTTAATATTAAATTAATAGTCCCTTCATGGCCTGATTTTTGTCAAATTAAACTCCAGTGGCTCTCCAGTTTTGGTCTAGATGTTTCTTTCCTTTGGTGTTTGACCTGACAGGAAGATCACAAAGGAAAAACAAGCCAACACAAGACTGGAACACAGGAAAAAAGGAGTAGGTGAATGTTGACAAATGTTAGTACACTAATTACTTGCCGCAGAAGGCTTTTTTTCTTAATGGCAAAATCTTTTTCTTAATGGCAAAACTATTTTTCAGTTTTTAGAGGAACTTTGCTTTTAAAGAGTATGAAATTTACTTTTGGACAATGTAATTTGTACTTGATATTTGAAGGAAAGAGACTAAACAAATACTGAATTTTTTTTTACAGTTTCCCTTCTTGTAGAAAGATTAGATTTTTTACTTCTCAATTTGCCAATGAGCAGGAAACTTCCTGTTTTGTGTTTTTTTCCATCTGAGCTGTTCCTTTATGTTCCCCACTGGCTGTGTTTATAAATTTCTTTGTGAGAGCAGGCAATGGAATATCTTCTTTAATTAGGATTGTATATTCATAGGCTTATAGAGTAATTGTAGTTGGAAGATCAGATGACTCTAGAGATCATCTAGTCCATCCTGCTTGTTCTGCACCATTTTATGCCATTTATTCTCTATTTGTATTTACATATACTACTGTATATAATTGGTTTTATGTATATATGAACACTATATGAATTATCTATGTAGATTTACTAAAATAATGGTCATAAAGTGAAGTCAGATAATGCTTCTTACATGGCAAGGATATTTATTCAGCACATGGTAAAACTGGTAGTAAAACTTATGTCATCAGAGTTTGACTTGGTGTCCTGAAGAGTTGTAGGAAAGAAGAAAAACTGAAGTGGAAGTGCTCTGTTTCATGTTTCCTCTGTTTTTAATGCCATGTTGCTGAAAAAAAAATAAATGGGACAATAGTCCCTATAAGGTCTGGTAGATAAGTGTTCATGAAGAGTTTTGTATGGGGCTGATGTCACTACTGAATAGTGTCAGTGTGACTGAGTTTACCTATCAAACAGAGAGAACTGTTCTCCTTGCTTTGCCACAGAGCTAGAAAGTTCATTTCTGTAAGTACTGGTACCAGAGTGCTCTTCCTGCATCTCCCTCTCTGCTTTAACCAGCCACCATAGGCGTTTTGCACCAGTGAACAAGTTGCCAAGAAGCTGGGAGGGCTGCTTCTAATAGCACTACTACCTCATGACAATATAAAGTGTGTTGTGCAATTAAAGCATGAAATGTCACTTAAAAATAAAATTAAATTAAAAAAAATAAAAGCATAAGATGTTACTGCCCTTCAGTTTAGAGCAGCATTTGAGTTTGGAGCCTTCTGCTGAGAACTGCATATGTTCAAATACTGTGATTGGCAACTGAGTTTTACTGAAAAGAAAATAGGAAGTGTTTCCTTGACACTAAAAGCTAGAATAAAAAGAAAATATTTCGAGATCCACTTCCTTTTCTACCTCTTTTAATATAGGAATACAATGATTGAAGACAGTGGCATTCAATTAAAATGAACAGTGAAGAAGCTTAGAAGCTTAGTTTTACCTGTGTCATCACTCAGTGATGAGTGGTGTTCCTCAGCAAAGCTGTGGATAGCACCAGGCTGTGTGGTGCAGTCAACACAGTGGAGGGGAAGGCATGCCATCCACAGGAACCTTGAGAGGCTTTGAGAGGTGGGCTTATGCAAGTATCATGAAATTCAACAAAGCCAAGTGCAAGGTCAGTGCAATCCCAAGGACTAATAGAGGCTGAGTAATGAGTGGATTGAAAGCAGACCTGTGGAAAAGGACTTGAAGATGTTGGTGGATGAAAATTTAAAAATTTAAATGAGCCAGCAGTGTACACTCGCAGCCCAGAAAGCCAGCTGTGTCCTGGACTGTATCAAAACAAATGTGACCAGCAGGTTGAGGGATGCAATTCTCCCTCTCCTGTGCTCTGGTGAGACCCCACCTGGAGTACTCTGTTCACCTTTGGGGTTCTAAGTGTAAGGACATGGACCTGCTTGAGCGTGTCCAGGGGAGGGCCACAAAAATGACCAGGGGACTAGAACACGTCTCCTCTGCTGGGGTTGTTCAGCCTGGAGAAGACAAGGGTCTAGGGAAACCTTAGAGCAGCCTTTCAATGCTTAAGGAGGCCCTACAGGAGAGATGGGGAGAAACTCTTTATTAGAGAGTGTAATGCTAGGATGAAGGCTAACAGCTTTAAACTGAATGGAGGTAGAATGAGATTATATAATAGGAAGAACTTGTTTACTGGGAGGGCAGTGAGACACTGGAACAGGTTGCCCATGGAAATTGTGGATGACAATATCTGTGGAAGTGTTCAATGCCAGGTTAGATGGCACTTTGAGCAACCTGATGTAGTGGAAGGTATCCCTGCCCATGGCAGAGTGGGACTGGAACTAGATGATCTTTAAGGTTCCTTCCAATCCAAACTATTCTATGACTAAACTCCAGATTAATTTGTTCAAAAAACTTTTACTCATTGCTGCTCCAAGCATGTCAGCATAGTTGTGATACCTACTGAGAACAAGTAGATTGTATCCCTTCTGTTTTGGTGAACTTGCTACATTGATAGGTGAGATAACCGATAATAGTGGTCTGGTGTCATAAGCAACCTACTTTGTTCCTACAAGGTGTAAATAACCACCCATTCATGAGCAGTGAATTTACTGAATGAACACTGAATTTAGCTTTAAGTTCTTAAAAATTATTCCCAAAAATAAGTGTGGTGTGGTTTGGGGTCTTTTTATAGTTTGAATACATGATCTCAAATGGAGCTGCATATTGTGTGAAGAGTAAAAATAAAAATAACCTGAAGCAAGATTTGTAGGAGTATATATGCCTCTTTTGCTGAGAAGCTAAGTCAGTATGAGCAGTGATATTTTTAAAATCATGGTTAAAGATGGAGTTAAAATCTAATCTGAAAGGTATTTTGCTGAAGTTGTAGTAGGAACTCTACCACTTCTGAATAAGGAAAGGTAAATGGTTTACTTTGGCAGCTACCCAACAAATGTTTGTGTAGCTTTATTGATAACATTTTGTTGTATATGGTGAAGTGGAGAATGTCATCTCTTAGTTTCTGACATTGTTGGGGAAGCACTGGGAAATGTCTGTTATGCTAGACAGAACCTCTGCTAAAACAACTGCTCATTTGTCTTTGTTCTAGCAGTATTTCCTGCAAAGCTTTCATTCACTCACCTCCAGCACCCTTGCATAGCCTGAAAATTACTTTTACAGAAATGGAGGGTTTTTTCTGGTATCAAATCTTGGTTTAAATACAATTGTAAAGACACTGTTATTGTTTGGCTTATTCCATTGGGGAATTCTGTGCAGTCAGGCCTTGATGGAAAGCCTGAAATCAGCAGCAAAATGTCATAGGTATTGTGTAATGATTCACTGGTACGGCTTCAGCGCTGAAAATCAAGTTTGGAATGTTAGTCTTGCGCTAACGACAAGTGTCAGCAAAGTCAAGTCTTTATACATAGTTGATAGAAATAGACTTCCATAATATTTTTTTTATACTCTGTTGCTTACAGAAATAGTACATGTGTTGTTTTACTGGGTGCTGTGATAGAAGCTGATGTTGAGATAATTTAGGAGATTGGTAAAGGGCAGAAGAAAATGAGTGGGGAAGAATTACAGATACATTTCTGTTGGAGAGATGACTTAAATTGACAGTGATTGTGAGGGAGGAGGAAAAAAAAAAAATCAGCAAATGCAACAGGTCCATGTTGGGAAATACCCATGATAGGGAAATTAAGGAAGTTGTTCAGTGGTACAGCTGCAATGAAAGTGCAGGAATGCCATCTGTTCTGGTGGTATTCGATACATTTTGAAGTGTGAAGAAATGTAAAGAGGATAATGCATAGCCATGGAGAGATACTTCCATGCTTGCTTACTCTATTCTTCTCCCAGTGCAGAAAGTGTAACTACCATTATCAGATGTAGTGTTATTTTTGTGGCAGCAGATTAAATGGCATCTGTATAAAAGTAAAGGGTGTTGTGATATGCTTCTTAGCTACTATAGAAGCAGACTGTGTACCCTTTTGTACTGGACACTCAGAAAGATGTGACTTCTGGAAAAATTATGATGTCTTTCATGTGCTGAGCCACTGTGTTGCATCAGAGATACAAATACATCTTTGATCCTGAACCTTTAGATGCATTAGTAGCTATTTAGAACTTGCATCTGAACTACATTCTATTTGTTGAAAAGTCAGCATAATATATAAAGGTGAAACTTAGTATATTTGTGTTAACATATTATACTCTAAAGTTATTTTCATCTAGATAATATTTTCATGATCCAAGACCTTTAGTTATGTAGTCTACAAAGCAGGTTACACATCAGTTATGTCACAAGTCTACAGCTGTGGTAGGATTTCTGCTGCATTCTCATAGAAAAAAGAAATAGTTACTATATCAGATGCTAATGCATACAAGTTCATGAGAAAGTTTCTCAAGACTTGTAAGAAGAGCTTGAAATGGTGCATTTTTGCTGATAGGAAATTGCAATATGTTTATTTAGTTCTCGAAGATATGTATTTGTCAAACCATAGAGATAAAGATTAAAGCTAGGATTTTTTTATTTACAGTATAGTTTGTTATTTTATTTTTTAAGCTTAGAATAAAATAAATAACAGCTTATAATAAAGCTGATCATGAAAATTACACTTTGTAATTGCTGGCATTAGAGTAAGATGTGAAAACAAAGCTAGTAGTTCCATGGCAGATGTCTACAGTCCCATTTTTTACGACAGAAGTAATCTGAGACAAGTCTTTTTAAGTGCTGAGGAATCTGATTATAGACTGTCCTGTAACCTTCTAATGTTTTCAGTTTATCTGAAAGTTTGACTTAATATGTCCAGTTTGAAAAAACAAACTAAATCTGAAAAAAAAGTGTGCTTTTTTACATATGTTTCATCTTTTATCTCTCCATCTTTCAACTCTCTCCTATGAGGAAAGGCTGAGAGAGCTGGGACTGTTCAGGCTGGAAAGGAGGAAGCTCAAGGTCGATCCCATCAATGCATATAAATACCTGAAGAGAGGGGGTGAAGATGAAGTCGGGGCCTTTTTGTTAGTGCACAATGGCAGGATCAGAGGTGATGGGCACAAACTCAGGCTCCATCTGAAAATCAGGAAACACTTTTTCCCCGTGAAGGTGACTGAGCATTGGCACAGGTTGCCCAGAGAGATGATGGAGTCTCTATCCTTGAAGATATTCAAAAGCTATCTAGGCACTGTCCTGGGCAACCATATCTACATGGCCTGGCTTGGGAAGGACGTTGGACTATATGACCTACAGAAGTCCTGACCAGCCTCAGCTGTTCTGTGATTAATCAAATAACATAATAATAAACATCTCCCAGTTTGGAGAGAAGACTGAGGTGGGGTAGGAGTGTGGACTATAAAATTCTGTGGGTGGTGAATCAGCTTGGTCCATACCCTTTATTCACCAAATCCAACTAATTTTTTGCAAGAATTGGAGGGTGCTCTAAGTACTAGTAAGAGATCAGTATAAAATAAATAAAAATAGGTAAGCCAAATCAAACAGGGGAACCACTGAGTGACTACAGCCGCTTCATTACATGAGAATTTTGTATTCGAATGGTCTTGATTTGGAGTTTCTTTGTAATTTTTCTTGAGTTTGTACTTTTTTAATGAAGACTAGTCTGCTTTTCAGTGTTAGTGAGCCACGTACTAGCACACTATAGCCACTAGAAAGAACCTGAACTATTTTGGAAGAAAGAGCACCTTAGCTTTGTGGTATGATTAGAGAGCTCCTTATGCTTTTTTCTTTCACTTCTGGTATATGGAAAGATGGACACAGAAATATCTGTGCAGTAGCAGCTTGTTTGTAAAACTCATTGGCTGATTTTTCTCAGGCTGCTTACCTGGGGAGAAGTCAGAGGGTGTTTTGAATCCAGGAAAGTAGAAAGGTTACCAGGTTGAATTCAGAAAACTGGACATTGTTAGTTACTTGACACAGAAAAGCTGTTTCAGATGTATTATTTGTTAATAAAATGGGGCATAAAACTCTGGGTTTTTTTGAAGTGAAGTATTATAAACACAAGTATACTGTCTTAAAGGCAAATAGGTATCTGTGTGTTTACAGAAAGATAGAAAAAAAAATTTAATTGCCATTGTAGAGATTAATAACTGGAATCTTAAACTTTCCATTCAAATTAAGTAACTTTCTGCATTGCTCCACAAAATTAACTTTAATTAAATTTTGCATTTCTCAGTGTGAACATCTTGCACTTCTCATATTACTTTGATTTAGCAGATGGCTCTGTTTTCCAAATAACTGGAAAAAGGCAGATTCTGATTATCACTTAGAGAGGATACTCACATACTCATGTACTTTGTCCCGAAGACCATTAACTTTCAAATCTATTGGTTCTAACCTTGATAAGCTGTAAACTGGTTTCATTGAACTTGTGCTTTCATTTAAATGCTCAACAAGATATGGTAGGATGTAATTCTGAGACTGATATCTTATTACGACTGATAGAATTATTGCTGTGTACCTTTGAGTATCAAACCTTAAAAATGTAGGACTAGAAGACAGAAAGTTGATTTTAAAAGGTATCAGCTTTTGCAAGGAGCATGGTGTAGCACTGCCAAGCTGCTTTAGCACTGCAGTAGACCGTTGTAATAATGTCAATACTGGAGTGAAGCTTAAGCAGTAATCAGAGATCTCGTACTGTATAATTTTGAATCTGATAACAATCTGTTCACCCTGCTTAGTCAGTTGGAAGGTACCTTATATCTTTAAAGAGGGAACAATGTTTTATTATGTACTTCTTTATTATAATTATAAGGAATAACAAATAGATAATGCCTGAGATACTGTTTGTTGACATTGGAAATTTAGGACCAAATAAGGTAAAGATGGGTTTTAACTTTCCCAAGTGTGACATAGAATAAAATGTATATTCAACCTGATTTATTTTTTATGCATTTCTAAGCATTTGTCTCTTACTGAAAAGCATCAGTCTTACTTGTAATGTGGAATTTTTCATCTTGTTCATGCAGACAGATTTGGTAATTTGCATTTTTTTTCACCATATGTAAATGCCTAAACAGCACAACCTAATGGAATAATCCCTAAGAATATAGTTAACATATGCAGGCATAAATCTACAGTATGTGTTTTGGGTTTCTTTTTAATTATTACCTATAGCCCAGTGTTTTTGCTTCTTAAATAGACTTTAATCTGGAAAAAAATAAACAGTGAATTGTTAATTGTTTCTAAAGCTGTGGAAAACATATTCTCAGAAACCTAGTATAATTCTAGTAACTAGAACCTATTGCTCACAGGTATAATTATTAAGGTTGCCTGTCTAACTTAAATAAATTTTTTTACTAAGTAATAGTAGTTCAGTTGCTTCCCAAATGAATTATAAAAAAGTGAATCTTGATGTTTTAAAAAGACTTCCATTATTATCACCTACCAAGCATGCACTCGGATTATTTTTCCTGACTTAAGCTGAAAGACTAATGCATAGCTGCTTTCATATGATGAAGTAATGTACAAAAAGCTTCTAAAATATGAGTAAAATTAATTTTCTTCTCTCCTTCCTCTGTAGTGTTCAGCGTGGATTGCAGCACAGTCGAATGTCCTCCTGTTCAGCAAGTTGTTTGCCCACTGGATAGCTATGAAACCCAAGTCAGGCTGACAGCTGATGGCTGCTGTACCCTGCCCACAAGGTTGGTGGTTTTTATGGATGAGTATTTTTAACTTGTTCTCTACAATTCTAGTATTATAAATATCATAGANCCCGGCACTTGGCCTTGTTGAAACTCTCATTAACAGTGGCCCAGCAATCCAGTCTAAGTCTCTATGGGATGATAATGCATACTTATGTGGCAATAAATGCTAATACAGAATAAGAGAGAAATTAAGTAGGTTAGAGGCATATCAGGCTGACAGAACTACAAAATCTATGGTTTTGAAGCAAAAATAAAATTCTCCTCAGTGCAAATGCATCAAGCCTATTTTGGCTAAAATTGAGGAGCTTGTATCTCTAGGTTGATTTTCAGTGTATTCAATTAATTTTACAAATGTAGATTCTTTTGAGCGACTTTTGATGGTCTCTGATGATAAGGAATTCAATTTTGGAGATGTCAGAAAATATGCCAGAGAAAATCTCTTCTAGTTAAAGAATATGGGGGTTTTTTTTGTATGTGTAAGAAGGTGAAAGATGGTAGCTGTCTGGAACTGTAGGGATACAGAAATTTCAAGTACTTGCTTCCATTTTAGTTCTGTTGTTGTTTAGGTATAATTTATTAAAGACAATTTGGAGTTGTTTTTGTGCCAAAATTTTGTAGCACAGTTTCAACTTCTGTTTTTATAACATAATTCCCAAAACCTGATTCAGCTCAATAAATACAAATTTAAGCAAAATGTACCATCAATGAAAATATTTTATGCAAAATGATAATATTTCTTGTAGCTGTAACTGGTTAGTTTATTTGGTATGAAGGTCTTCACACCATACAATATTGTCATATTCTCAACCCCTCGCAAGATTGTTAAGGAGTTATAAACTTGCAAAGAATTCAAAAAGTCCAAAATAGCAATGGTTCTGTCATGAATCGGGGATCTTCCCTGTTGAGTACCCATGTAATATGGTGTCGTCTTTAAAACTGTTATTTCCACGAAACATGAGTGTCTCTGATTGCACGGGAGTTAAAAATACATCTATTAAAAACCACCAGCACACTAAGGCAGGAAAAGAGATGTGAAGAACTTCATATATTGCAGTAATCCTATCTATTACAATTTGAAACTATTTTTTTATGCTTGACAAATTTTTAATGGTAATTGTAGAATACATGTAGTAGTTTGGTTCTTAAGAAATATTTACTATCTTTATTCAGTGAATGCTATAAATGTTCTTTCATTCAAGGTTGTTTCATTTTTTGTTTTCTTAATTTTAGACCAAAACATGGTATAGATTTTCAGTATCCTTCCTTTATTCTTTAACATACTCAAATTAGCCTTCCTAGGAACTACAATAACTTTATATTTGTAGAGAGTTGTTCTGGCTAGTTGAGACTGCACAGGAGGCTATAGATTTTAACTAGTCGTCATACTGACATTGCTGGCAGTACAGCTCAGCATGTTGAAGACAACTAGAATAAAATGCTACAAAGGACTGTAATCAGATTATAAAGTCTCAGATGAAAATTTCATACATTCTAGTTTAGATTAATTCTCAGAAACCTTGACATGATAGAAAAATTAGATTAATGGTGGATTTTTACTTTCAAATTTGTTTCAATTTACTAGGTTAGAAGGTGATATATATGCCAAATTGGTTTTATTTCCCAAAAGTAAGATTGTTTTCTATTTTTCTACAGTCTAATATATTTTTTGGTTTGATTTTTCTATGCTGGGAATGGTGGAAGGAATGAAAATTCTCCACTTCATTCTTTGTAAATGATAACTTCAGTGTTCCTTCTATCAGGGACATAGAGTACAAAGAAAATAAACCTTCATTTACTTCAGAAAAAAATGACCAGTTGCAAGTATTTTCAATTTCCAGCATTCACATAGGAGCTGATCTTTATGAAAACACCTAGCACAAATGTGTCCTTGAAATAATATTTTTCTTTCTTTGATAATGTTTAAAAATATCACCAGTTTTGCTTTGTGCCAAGTGTAACTGATGTCTGAAGCGTACTTACACATCTGCATGGTACTTAAGGGACGAAAAACAGTATTCTTGTCTCCTGCACACAAAGACCCCAATTGTACAAGCAGGCTTAGAGTGTGATTATTAAATAATTGTGAATTTCACTGAAACATCTTGGAAATAAGATTGCTGTGCATTACTGGGATCAGTGTTTAACAAGGGATCAGAGCTGGGATAGATGAGTTAACTCCTGGAGTCTTACAATCAGGGCTGAGGGGTTTTTGTGTTAATCTCTCTGTCTTCCTTGATGTTTAAAACTCAAAAAATCCTCTCCCGCTATTAGCATATCCTAATGTGTCTGCAGGCAGATTGAAACAATTACAAATGTCTAATACTCTTCCATTAATTTTCGCTTTTGTGGCTCAGCCTATGTTGCTGTAAATACTTATATGTGAGATCCCTGAATTTTAGATTGCCTTAATTCAGCCAAAGCTGTAAGGCACTTTTTAATGAGTGAGAAGGAAAGAGGAAGGGCTTCATCTGGCAGCTATAAGATCATACAGATTCTTTGTGTTATGTGCCTGCTAGAAATGTATTTAGTATACTGCTGTGCTTCCTAAGGAAGAAAATGCCACAGTCTATGTTCATGTGCCATGAGTAAAGATACTGCTTGGAGGGGGGCATAAAGGAACATAGGCATGGGTGTAATTAGAAAAGGAAGGTCAGATGAAAGTAGAAGGAAGAGTATATTTAATACAATATACTTCTTAAATATAATTAAGTATATTTATGAAAAGTGAGAGAGCAGAAAGGCAAACTGAATTCAGTTACTTGGATCTTGAAAGTCAAATCATTTGAATTCAGATTCAGTGTTTTGTCAGATTTGACAAACATTGGAGCTTTATATATGAAGCCAGGGTCTCTATCCTACATGAAACTTGCATTTCAAAACTGTAGAAAAAGTCAGATAAAGTGCACATTTATGATCAAATGACTCTACACTGGGAAAAGGGGAATTTTTTTTTCCTTAATTCTGGAATTTGTTACAAAACTGCTGATAAAATATTAACAAGATTGAATTTACAATCACCTAACTCCATATCATACCTCTTCAATCATTACAATTAAATTCAAAAGTCGTAACACCGTCTGAATATTTGAGAATAATTTATTACAAATGAGACTTTTTTTTCCATAAGGTCATAGTCTTTAGACTTTGTGAAACTATTTTTAAGTCTACTGGTTTTTTTTCAAGAAATAGCAATTAAATTGTTTCATTTATTACCACTAAAATAAAGGATTAATACCATCAGAACCAGAGAGGCATGAAAGAGTGTATCATGGTTAGGGATGAATGGCATGTCACTGATTGATTGATTAACAAGTAGCTGACAACTTCACATATAGCAGAAACAGAATGATTTCTGTCCCACATCCTGTTCTTGACTGGTTTCTTTTATGTAATATGCTAGGAAAACAGAGAACCCTAAGTCTGTTAGCAGTTGTTTTGAGTGAGCTTTTGAATGCATATTCATAGTATTGAAAACTCCTCTAGTAATGCCAGGGGAAAAGTGGGAATAGTAAACATCTGATACTGAGAGTCCTTGTACTTGCATTCAGAGGTTATGTTTAGTTTCATGCTGATTTCTAATGCAGTACTGCAGACAGAACAGCCTGCTGATTTGCCATTTATATAAAAATAATGGTTTCAGCTTTTATCAGACTGTCATGAGACACTTATCTGAAGTTTCTGTCTCTTATGTTAGGAAAGATGAATGTTATGTCTGTCTCTTGCCTTGGTAAAGATGCTCCTTTCTCCATGGAGCTTATTGAATAGAAATGTATTAGAGCACTTAGAGGGAACATGTTACCACAGCTTTCTTAATGTAAGTTTGTCATCTGTGATAAAGTTAAATGAAGAGGTGATGAATATGAAATATACTCAGTACATTATCTTAAGATCTTTCCAATTTTTCTGTTGTGAATGAGTTTTCTTCAGATTTTCAGATCCCTTTGAGAATTTACTTGTAAGTGTAAAAATCTTTATCAGAATCTTTTTAATTGTTTATCTGTGAAAAATGGACTGTAACAACAGGAGCTAATTTCAGTAATTAGCATTGGCTTATATCATTATTCCTCATGTGGTTTTGTACATTTTTCACAGGATTATATACAGTGGAGTAAATGGCATGTTTGGATAGCTTTGCATCAGATGTGTTTTAATTATCTTTTATTCTTTCTGGCTGCTCTCTTTACTAGAATAATTTGGAAATTTAGTCTTTACTAGGTTTCTGTTTCTTCCTGTAGTTTTATCCCCTGCTTCTGTGCTCTTTTCCCTTTGTGTAATGTAAGTACAGTCTTTCCCTTGTGCTAGTTTCTCCGTTATCTTGGAGATCTCCAAACCCCCCCAGCTATTCTTGATAAGTATTATAATAAAAACAGATAAACCAAAAAAATAATTCTAGAGAATGAGAAAGGTGTTAGTACTGTGCAGTATTATAAAGAACAAAAACTCAGTAAGTAGTATCTGGTTACCTTGGAATATGTTCCACTAAATATAGTGGGAAAACTGATAAAAGGATTGAATTGGGAATTAAAGGATGGTAAATATAGGTAAAAGCAAATGTTCTTGATTTGCCAGAGGCAGTTTTATGAAGCTTGATCTTGTCTTAAAAAAAATCTAAGCATCGGAGTTCCTTCTTTCTCAGTTTGTGTTCTGTAGTCACCAGTCTTTTTCCTTGTATTCAGTTCTGTGAAAAAAAGAAAACGAAACCACAAATAAAAAAACACAGAAAATAATAATAATGCTAAAAAAGCCTAGGACTTTTTAATTAGTATTGTCTCACAGGGTTTACTTTATTAAATGCAATGTCTCCCCCTCTCCAAACAACTTTAATTTAAAGAACATTTTCCACACTTCTCCTCCCCTAGATTTTGTAAGTGAATCAGTCTTGATGAGTCAGCATCACAGTCATTTACCTCCTCAGATGAATTCTTGCAGCATGCACTTCTGGCTTGAATATCCTGCTGATAATATAAAATATAATGATATCCTTCAGAGAGGAGAGAAGCATCAAGGAGAATATTCACTGAATCCCAGTAATAAGTTTGCTTCGCATACTTATTAAAAACCTCACACCATAAGCTTGAATATGTTCCATGTTGGGAAAAATCTCAGAAATAATTAATATATGTTTATCCATCAAAATCGACAGTCTTTTTTTTTTTAAAATCTGAGTCTCAGCTGTAAAAAGGTAGTCTCGATGTGGTGGGAGAAGGAGGGGGAAAAAACAAATATGTATGAAGCAAAACAGAAGCAGATGTCTTCTAGAGAAACAAACTTTAAGAGCAGTGAACTGCTTAATAAATCTCAATGAACAGAAATACAAGTCCTGATGGCTATTTCATATGTCAGAAAAGTGAAGAAGAGGTTTCTACAGATTCAGTCTTGCAAGATTAGAGCCCAACAGGCTTGGACTTGAGGGATGAGCAAATGAAGACTCTTTGAATCAGACCATTAGTTACAGATCCCTTAGTTACAGATAGCTGGATGATGTTGCAAATGGAAAACTCTCAATTGGCTCTATTAGCATGGAGGAGTGGGATTATAGGTTTATAATTTATAATAAAATGTCTGAAAATGTTTATTATGTGAATTAGTCATAGAACTTTTTTTTTTCTAGCTATCATAGCCAACTTGCTCACGTTGTTCCTCTTGACCGTCTCAGTTGGTTGTTGTCAGTTGTTCCATCTGACCATCCAGTACCAACTAACTTGTTGGAGGCTGTTCCTTAATGAAGAGGCAGGTTTTGTATGGAAGGAAAGATCAACATTGATGCCAGTTGAACTTGTCCCACATCAAGCTCAGGCTTGCAATAGGGTAGGTTGTTGTGGGTTTTTTTAACAGTTGATGAAAAGGTTACATAGAACACTGCAATTTTGAGAACTTTCATAATATCTGGAAATAGGTCTGTAGGAATTTTCCTTTATTTTAGTCTCTATAAAGAAATCCTCAAAAACTTAGGAAAGGGCAAAAGAGGAAAAACATTTTTCTTCATTCAGGTCTGCTAAGTGAGAAAATGGTGTTCAGTCCGCTTATGGACTGCACTGTACTAAATATTCACAGAGAACAAGGATAGAAGGGCACATGTGTGGCCTTTATAGGTGACCCATGTTCTATGTCAATCTTCTCTATGTTGGTCTTCCAGGAGTTGTAATTAATTAAAAGTTCAAGCAGTCCCTTCTTCCTATGTTACTGCAGCTGCCTCAGCAATTCCTAGATTGTCTCAGTGTGAAGATAGTTATTGCTGTCTTGGCATCCAGGCTCACAATGTGGGTTGTTTTGGCAAGCAACCATATTTTCTTGAAGTCCACAAATGAGAAAAATATGATAAGTTTAGGTTGGGTTTTTTTCCAAAGCCTTTGCAATAAAACTTGAACAGAAGCTATTGAAACACAGGAGCCTGATGGCTGACCTACAAGTGTTGGAGACCTCTAACAGGAAACAGGAGAACATTTTTAGAATAAATAGCATGTGAATCTTCTGCAGAAGAAGCTGTAAAATGTTGTAAATATACAAGAGATCCTTGTAAGATCAGCTTTTGCACGGGGAGAAGAGCTATTGATCATAATTATACAAGCAGCTTCCTTTCTTTAATGTAAGAGTTTTTATGGAAAAGTATATGTAGCACTTGAATCTGACGATGTGCTGTGTTAAGTCTAACAGTGAAGGAGTAAAGATATTAAGAAATTTTAACTCAAAGTAACTCTGAATTTTATCTACTTCTAGAGAGTGTTCTGTGCTCGAAAGTACAAAAAAACTGTAGTGTCTACAGAATTAGATTTTGTTTGCATTCTTCTTATTTGAACTCTCTTCAATTTATAATAAGCTGGTAGGCATCTTTTTCTCTTACAAGCTTTTGGTTTTGTTTGTCAGATAATTAGTCTATACCTTGATCACACAGAGTATTGCTCTCCTTCCTTCCACTATGTATTCTCACTCTATTTTGTTCCATTTCATCCACTTAATCAGCTATTAACTTGTTTGGAAATTGAATAGGTGACTTAGTTCAGAATAATTTCTGACTCGAGCAGGCAGATTTCTGTTTGTATCACAGAGATCAGTAATGTCTTTGCCAGTTGTCTTCAAACTCACAGCTGCACATATGCCTGTGGAGACCCATATACATAATAAAGCAATAGAATTATCACTTGGCTGTTTGTATTTTAGAAGGGAAATAGACATAAGAATTTCCCAGCAGTTTCCTACAGTACTAGGGGCAGATCATACTATTAACATTATAGAGGTTATATGAAAAAAGTTTCTAGTTGTGTTTCTTCTAGAAAATAGCAGGAAGCATAGTATTGGATTTCAGCAGGCACAAGTTGCTGCTTCCTTTTTTTCTTCTGGAATTATTTTAGAAGTAGAATTGAGGGTTCTGGAATGTTTGGTCGTTAGGGTTTTGTTAGTTGGGTGTGGTTTTTTGGTTGCTTTGTGTGGGTTTTGTTGTTTTCATTTGGTTGGGTTTTGTTGTTTATTTGGGGTTTTTGTCTTGTTTTCAGGATGTATTTTTGTTTGGTTTTGATTTTTTTTTGCTTATGGCAAAGCCATCCGTAATGGCTTATTTTAAGGGAGATGTGTCATTCAAGAGTAAGAAAATTTGGAGATACAGGAATATTGAACTTAGTGAATTGATTATGAAACTATTATTTGTATGTGATTTTTGACCTGAAATACTTAGAAATTATCTTGTATTAATAAGAGTATCTGAGATTTATAATTTCCTATTAGAAAGTAGTGCAATAAGAAAAGAGATTCTTGTAATACCAGAAAACTAACATTTCTATACTGTCTCAACAAATATCTTGTCTTTGGTTTCGAAATGTTTGTTATAATAGGAAGGGTGAAGCAGATAGACTTAAGGAAAGAGTAACTGAGGTACGTAGTGGTAAAAAAAGAGGAAATCTTCAACAGAGGAAAACATTTCTATGGCAAAATGTGAGAAAAATGCCGGGTTCAACTGGTTTATATTGTATTTTATTTCATATGCTGATGTGTTCAAAAAGGTCAGTGTATGGATATATCGGTGTACTTGGAAAAAATCAGTGCACTTGACCAGTGGTTGTATACTTACTGGTTCCATGTCAGGACTTCTGTCCTCTTTCCCTGTCTCATCCATCTGGTAGACAGACCAGTTGTTTCAAGATTATTGAAAGGATGAAATCAAGTCTTAGTCAGATGAATTATTTGGATTTTAATAAGCCTTGGAAAAATATACTTTACTTGATATGAATGCTGATTTTATGCTGTTGTTTTCCCTTTAGTATCTGTTTGCTATTTCCTAACACTAATAATATACAAAAGATGCACCAAAAAAACAATTCCTTTTCACAGTATCTTTAACTGAAAGCTAGATAGTTGTCCATTGTAATATTTAAATGTCCCCTGTGTATAACGATTACAATATTCCTGGAAAAATACACTATAATACTGGGTATCTGTTTCTAACAATATACAAAACTTGAGAAAGGAATTCTTACTTGGGAGCACACTAGCTTTGATTTCTCGTAAGTAACTCCCCTAGAGAACTGACATAGGCAGAACTTCCATATGAGTCAGTGTATAGAACAGCTCAGTGCTGAAAAACTTCTGAGCATTTGGAAATGGTCTGGTAACAAGTGTTCTATGCAGCCTCCACAATTCTGCCATCTCTTTCTACATGTTTATTATTATCTCCAAAATAAAATATTAAATACTTTCCAGGAAAAAGGAATACTTTCATTACTAACTTGCTTAATCATATCCCTAAAACTGAAAATGAAAAATGCATAGAACAGTGACTCTGAACTTGTGAATAAAAACTCTCCAGTTTGCATGTCTGAAGATTTGAGGAAAACTCTAGCTGAACTTCTTAGAAGTGTGCCAATGGTTTTGTCTGCATTCAGCGTCACTTTCTTGCGTAGGACTAGAGTTTATCTTTTCTACAACAAGCATTTGGTTGATTCCTTAAACTGCAGCTTGACCAGTTTATAACATCATATTGCCTACTTAACTATCATTGTGGCTTCAAGTGTAAATAACATGGACATGATCCTTTGCTGATTTAATGAGCTTGCTGTGTTACCCTATGCTTGATGATAGGGAGGGTCTTATATTTAACCTCTTTTCCTTGACACTAGTTCATCCAACTTTGATTATGCTGGGAGTTCTCTTCTGAAAATTCCTAATATCCTGAAGTGTTCATATTATTAACAGATCTGTGGGAGTTTATTACATTTAGGTAACATAAGTGCTAGTAATGCTAATGCAAATTGTATTAGATTTTTGCAAGGGAAAAAAAGTCAGTGATAATATCTCTACAGGAATGTGATGTATGGTTCAGGAATGCTTTTCTCTAGTCACAGTGCTTTAGATTGAAAATAAAAACAATTAAAATACACCTCTCCTCATTGCATTCCCACCCCAGCCTTCCCTTTTACTGGTACTAAATCTTTTTTCCAGGGTACCCGTTCTTACTTTCATAGGCACTATGCCTTGTGCCTGGAGAACTCTTTTGATCTTACCATTTAAACAGCTTTCTAAAACTAAGCAAGCCCTTCTCTCTCTCTCATCTGTTTAATAACAGAAGTAAATGAAGCAAGATAATTAGATTTTAAATAAAAAAATGTTATTTACAAGTACTTAGTTTGATAATTTTTTTCTTTCCCTTCCTTTTCCTGTTTTCACTTTTGGTGACATAAGGAAAAAACTTTATTGAAATTTCCCTTGCTCAGTTGACATTTTTAGGATTATTGTTGTTACATTGTTGGGTTGGGTTTTTTCCCCCCCTTTTTTAACCTGAAGAACTGGAGAAAGTTCCTTTTGTTAGACAAGTTGATTCTGTTCTTTCAAAATTTCAGTACAGCTGACCTGTTTCTTGGGATTCTTGATTCCTTCCAGGCCATCCCACCACCTTTTGAAGCTGTACTCCATGAAGTCTCTTGCATGAATTTGAATATACTTTTTGTTCTTTCTAGGCCATCTTGCTAGGGCACATTGTACTCCTACAGTGTCAAAAGGACATGTTGTTCTTGACTTGATTTGGGTGCTGTGATAGTATAGCATCCCAAGAGATGTGTTTCTTTAGAGCCTTTGCTAGTAAGGTGTGTGAGGGTCATACTGAGTGCCAGCTGCTCAGTACCTCAAGTACTGACCTCTCTTTAATCATGAAACTTTTGGATGCCACTGTGCTGTTTGATATTGCAATGATGTCCTTGCAGGATGTCTAAAGAGAGAAGGCAACACATGGAGTTCTTTCTGGGAAGATTTCCTTGTAGTAACTCCTGATGTGTTTGTTTTCCTTAGGCAAGTTACAGATGGAGCAGCTCAGAAGTGATACTGTGCCTTGCTGATAAGCAGTCTGAGCAGCTAAATTTTAGAGAAGTTACTTCAAGGGCAAGCATAGCCACTATTAACAGGCTTATCACAATCTGGCATGATAAACTTCAAACCTGATGCTCATTATCAAGGATAAGAAAGATACACAGACCCTGCAGTTCAGGCCTGTAATAGAGCACAGAGTAGAGCTACACCTTCTCTTCCTTCCATCTGTTCATCTGCTACTAAAGATGTTTCAGAAAATTCTAGCACTGTAAAGCTCATTTAATTTTCTTAGTGAGAACAAAAACACTTATTCCAAATTTCCAGATGTTGTTGATTTGGCAGTGTGACAGCCATGCTTGGCTACCAGAATTCCTTGGGTTTCTTCCTGAAAGACTTCTGTCTCCAAAACAATGTTTTCCATACTAATAGCCTGGATGATGGTCAAAGGTTTTCCTAGCAGAGCTGGCTGAAAAGAATGCAGTCTATTTAAGACTGAGACCATTTGCTGCTTTGGCACTCTCTTGCGTGTGGATTATTTTTTAACCAAATGGGAAGTCAGTTTATAAAATTTTTCGATGTTGGGGTTTTGTTTGCTTACATTGTGAATGAGAATACAAAGCTTTGATTACGTGGAAGGGAAGTCTTTTCTAAAGAAAGGAACATTGGATCCCACCAGACTTTTAAACACCTGACTTAAAAAGCTTATAGTGAAGACATTGAAACCAACAGTAGTAATTCCAGCTCATGAGACTTGGAAAATCAAGGTCCAAAAATGTATTTCCTTCACATATGCCATTTTCTCTGTGAAAGATGTGAATTTTTGGGAAGTTTCATATATCTATTTTCCCAGAGGTTATCTCTATGTTGAATATAGGTGGTTGAAGTGAAACCTAGTATTTTTATCTAGGCTTTTAATACCTCTTTCAGATTGTGTCTGTATTCTTTTTCATTACACGTATTTTAAGAGATTCTTTGTCACTGATTTCTCGAGGTTGTCCTTTTTCTTTTTCTTCCCACCCCTCACCAAATAAGTATCTTGCTTTTATTGTGACAGCAAAAGGTGAGATATTAGCACAGAATTCTATAAGATTACTTAGTGTTATCTTAAGGGAAGCTGCTCTCAAAAACCCTTTGGGTTTTTTGATCGCATGTAGCAGAAGCCATAGTACTTCTTTCCTTCTACATTTCTGAAGGCAAAGGACATACAGTGAATAAAATAATTACATTCTCCCTTTTTTGTTGGTGGGTTTTTTGGGATTTTTTTTTGGATTTTTTTGTATTTACAAATAAGAAGAAAATGTCAAAAGCAAAAGTATGATAAACAAAACATTGGTTTTCTGTACTCTTGCTTTAGTTCATTATCCTTAACTGCCATGGTAAGCACAATATTACATAGAAAAAAAAATCCTCCAAAAGCATGTTTTAAAACTGTCGTATACTTTAGTGTATATAGCACATAGACTTAAATTGCTTCACTTAATCTTGACATATTGAATGTTACGTGTGAAATATGACATAGTTAATATTTTTTTTCAAGGATTCATTTGCCTTTTTATAGTAACATGCTACTATAATGCAGTATTTTAAGAATCCTTTTCAGAGAGTGTAATAAAGGTTCTGTGAGATTCCTTGACTTTGCTCGTAGTTCTTATAAGCTTCCTTTTGAGTAATACCTTACGGTGGAGAATATTGTAGTTATCTAACACCGATGAGATTACAGTGAGAGATGTTAAAACCACCTCTGAGAGGTGGCTCTTCTTTATTTGTTGAAAACTGGTCTGAGACACAATGGCTGTTGAGCAATTAAGATGACATGCATGGTAGAGGAAAACCAAATTTCTTGCTTTTTAAGTATAAAGAATAAGCAAACACGTTAAGTGCTGATGATGCTTTGTGTTAATGGGTGGTTTAATGTGGTGATTGCCTGGGAATGCTTGAAGTATTTAATGGTTGTTAACAAATGGATTTCTTATTTTCATTTCTTTAACTCAGAATTACAGTTCCTTATGCTGAGGTGTTTTCCTTTTGAAATCTATGTATATTTATATGCTAAATTAATTTACAGGTTTTTTGTACTAAAAAACCTCTGATTTGCAGTTGAAAAATTTTAAGTGCTATTCCATGAAGTTTCTCAGCTATGATAATTACATGTTTCTCTTTGTTCATTTTTGTTTTGACTTATATTGAATCATTGATGCTTATCCCTGTAATGTGCCCATTTCTCAGCAGCAGAACTTTGTTAAATGTAAACTTATCAAAAGTCTTTAGTGTTTGACTTTTAAACTGTTATGTTAATCATAGAGCAAAGAATCTGAAAACAAATGTGACTGCTGTTTATATACATTTTGTGACTTACAGTTATTTGGCCTGTTTTCTTCAATAAGCAAATAAATAAAACTTACATAGAGATAATACTATTTTTAGAATGAACTGATCTCTAAAACTAAGCACAGAATTCAATGAATCTAGCCACCCACTTTAATATTTCATGTAGTTGATCGCCCCTCCAGTAACTGAGGGCAAAACTATCAAAAACAAAAGGAGAACTTGGAATTATTTTAATTTGGCTTAGGTTTAATGATTATGCATGGTCTTTAATTAAACCCTTTCCCTTTCATTATTTCCTATATAAAACAGGATATATAATATGCTTTCCTGAGAGAACACTCTTATGATGAATGGATGCAGTTACTGCTATTAGTGTTTCACCAACTTTGAATTTTCAGAGAGAAGTGAAGGAGTATACTAATTTTGCAAGCCCAGAGAATATAATTATTCTCAAACAGTCTGGAACTGCAGTTTTCCATGTTTCTACATACAGCTCTAGAGGAGTGTTGGTGTGGCATGGTACCACCTTCTTGTTTGCCTGACCAGCAAACTGAGTTCAAATCATTGAAAAAACTCTTTCAGGGTGATAAGCTATCTTGGTTGTTTGGTTAATAAAAGCTGATTCTAAGATACGAATATGCTAATACTAGAACTTTTACTATAGCTTTCCATTTTCCTCTTGCTTATTCTTTGCCTTTATACATGGCTTCATTTATTTATGGGGTTTTCCTTACTGTTCTTTGGTTTCAGATGCGAGTGTCTCTCTGGGTTATGTGGTTTCCCCATGTGCGAGGCAGGCTCCGTTCCCCAGATAGTCTCGCGTGGAGATGGAACACCTGGCAAGTGCTGTGATGTCTTTGAATGTGTCAATGGTATGTGCAGCTATCTCTTGTACCAGGAGAGGAGGATTTTATCTGTTTGTGGGAAATGCTGGGCATTTTGTTATTTTTACCGTGTTGTCAAGATCTAAGAAATCATTTTCTTAAGGTTCCTTCAGTAAGAAGGAACTGGAAGTTCAGATGAAGATACTTAAGTGGGAAACTGTCATTTCTATGTTGTCATGTTTCTTTAATTTCTGAAGCACTTTTTCCTGTGATTGAGGAAATTAAAGTTTAAGCAAAACTCTCTCACCACATTTTTTTCAGGTACTCCTTTGCCAGTAGCAAACACTAGAGTCCTTTCAGAAGTGAAATTTTTGCTAAGCACTACAGCTGCGCATTGCAGCAATGCAACCAAAAGGATGCTGTTTAGATTCTGGGGTTTGCTTTATGAAATATTTGCAAAGTAATTTTTAACACAAATGTGCAACCTTTGGAAACTGTAGGTCAGTGTAAGAACAGACTGTTTTGTATATGTTTAGAACATGTTTAAAAGCGTTGAATTTGCAATGGAAGTGACTGTATCTCAGGACTGCTCTCTGCAATACATACAGGACTGCATATAGACTATATATGGTGAGATGGGAAGAGATTTAAATATTTGTTGGTAGGGAAAAATATTCTGGAAGGGTTGCATGTTCAGATAATTTCTAAGAAGAAAAATTAAGTTAGGGCAGTATTTAATAATTAATATTTATTCAGCAATATTTAATCACATTTAGTGGTGCATGTATCATATGTTTGAAACAGACTTCATTTTCCATTCTTCATTGCATGTGCATATAAATATACTTAGATACTGCCCCAGGAAAATGTTTACATGTAGCAATATTTTAAATACTCAAATACTGATTCAAAAATAATACTTAGTATATATCATGGGACATTATTTATAAAAATTAACTTCTTTCATGTGAATAAAAGAATTTACATCAGGAAGAGTCAGATTCATTAGCCTCCTGATTAATTTTTTCACTCTGAGGTAAGATCAGAGGTAGTGTATAATAAAATGCAACTTACCTGATTTTTGTTTGTATACTGCCTGTAACACTAAAGTAATACTCGCATACCTTTCTTTCATATACATGTCATTCTGTTAAAGTTTAACTATGTTGATACCTCAATGAAACATTTGATTCAGGATTTGCTTTAGTACTTTGAGTAAGAAATGCAAAGCCAATTTCTGATGTGATGTCTTTGCTGATGTGAAACAGTCTCAAAGGTACAAACCACCTTGCTATCATTCCTGTCTCTCTTCAGTTCACAAGTTGTGAGTACTGCTATCAAAATTGTTGCAGTATATGCCTCATAGCAGGTGTTAGATGGAGCTGTTTAAACTGCTCACTTTTTTTTTGTTCTTAGTCATTTTTATATCCTATTTCCAAGGAGGAGTTATATTCATTTTTCATTGCTATCAGTGAATTTGGACTGTCTTAACACTATTCTCCTGTGTATCATTCCCTTACTGCTCACTGTATTTTCTTTTTTTTTTTTGTGCTACTTAATGCTACAGTCAAGTTTTTAAAAATAATGCTGTGCAATATGACTTGAAAATGCTCTAAGTATATTTAAAAGTGACAAACTTCCGGGTACAACTATTAATGATGCTTCATTTTAGAAAAAGAAAATAGTTCCAAGCCTGAAGAAGATAAATATTTATATCAATAAGCTGGGAGCAACTGTGAAACTACTCACAAGGAGTTTTGTATGGAACATTTGGATTGTGTCACAGATCATTAGTAAAGAGGACAGAGTAGTCATAGAAACTTGATCTGTGTTGCTTTATAATTTGGTTTCTTTCAAGAGCGTTTTAGATTGGTTTGGTGGTTCCTATATCGGGCACAATATTGCAAGCCACAACAGTAAAACCTCTAAATTCCTAGAAAACTAATTCTAACAAGACCTTACTAGATAGATTGATAGATAGTATCCTTATCATTACTTCTGTCAGTTTAAAATAAAGAGGAGGGGGGAAATGTTGTTTGTGAGACTTATAGCTAAATATAATATGCAGTTCTGTTTTTTAAAAGGGTCTTGAAATACTAACAAGTGCAGAAAAGATACAGCAGATATCAGTGACAGATGGAGAAAAGATCTTACAGTGATAAACTTAAATAATTTTTTCACTTAATTAAAAAAAATTGCCATCAAAGTAACAAGCCAAATCTGTAAGATCTAGGACATGCTGTTCTCAGCATTGAGGGTGGTTAGCTGTTGGCACAAACTGGCAGGAAGATGCTGAATTCCGTATCTTCATCCTTTCCAATTAGGATTAGATGTCTTTTTAAAGAGTGTGTTTTAATCAAATGCAAGTTAACAGGTTTATGTGTGGTAAGTGGGGAATTTTGTGTAATCCATGTTACCAGTAAGTTCAGCTAGTTATTTCTGAGTTTGAAAACCTCTAAAAACCAGCAAGAGGATGGAATAAAAGGGGCATATTAGTATAGTTTTCCTGTTGTTAAAACATCTATTTAATGTTTAAAATTAAATTACAGTAATTACTCTTTGCAGGTCGTGGAGTTTTTGTTGTTCCTGTTTGATTATAAATACAGCATTAAGTCAATATACTAATCTTTGTTTTCATGCTTCAGATTCATACTGTGTCCTTATGCTTTCCATCATGTCTAATCTTCTATTTCTCATAATTTGTTATGTAACTATATAGACATTATTTATCAGCAAAATAACTGTTATTCCTGCTTGGAAATAATGATAATTTGATTTAATTGGAGCTTGTTGTTAAGTACCTACTGTCTGTGGCTGCTCAGTATTTGTATAGGTTGAGCTTCTATTTGGATTTTTTTATGGAGGAAACAATTTAGAAAATGCTGGGAACAACCTTCTCTTTGGTGACAAGAATACAGAATGTATTACAGAGAGCTCATGCTCCTAATAATTGTGTGTGATGCTTTAATCATCATGAATATATGAAGATATCAGAGTATTTTATGTTACACTAACTGGAGACATAAATTTGAGCTTTTTAAAACACTGTGGTGATTAAAAGAATTCATCATTACAATTCATGCACATGTCATTAGAAAGTGGTTCTTGTCCCAGAGGTCAATCAATTAAAATGGTCTATTTAAGACTTGTATTAATTCCTTCATTTTGAAGGAAGGCATCTTTGTAAATAAAATAATTCTGAATTGTTTAAGTGGTGGTAGCAATCAAGCCAAAGTTCTCTTTTAATGTAAAGAAGTTCCTCTGTCATGATTCATCCAGTATGAGTATTTGGGACATCCCAGAACATGCCTGCCTGGTCTTTGGATGTCAAAATGATAGCTTGGACAACAATGATGACCACAACTTCATTGTTTTGCGCTCCTTTTTCTTTGTCAAAAGAAAAGGCTCTCCCTTCTGGAGTGTCAACTTCCCTACTTATTTCGGTGTCATCTGCAAACTTTATCAGGGTGCCCTTGATCCCAACATACAAATCACTTATAAAAATATTAAACAGCATCGGGTCCAGCGTTGATCCCTGGGAGACCTTGCTTGTGACTATTTGACAGATTGAGAAAGAGCTGTTTACTATCACAGTAACCTTGCAACTCTCTAGAACTGTTGGTAAACACTGAATTACAATGCTGTAGTGATATGATTTTCTCAGTCATCTTTGTTTAGAAGGTGTCTGGCTGGATGTTTCTCTTAATCTTAATTTCTTTATGACCCACAGAGCTAACCCCAGGTTGTACATGCAACAGAATTTTAGCTTGAAGCATGAATTGCTAAATATAAATCAGTGGCTGACATAAAAAAATAATATAATTAAGTGTATAGCTGATAACAGCTGTATACATTACTGTTGGTTACACAGAGCTATCGGAGGTTAGAATGGTGAAACAGTGGAACAGGCTGCCCATGGATGTTGTAGATGCCCCAACAATGGATGTGTTCAAGACCAGATCGAATGGGGCTTTGAGCAGCCTGGTCTAGTGGGTGTGGCAGGGGGAGCTGGAGCTAGATGATCTTTAAGGTCTTTTCCAAACCCAAACCATTCTATGATAGTATAGGGGTGGTCAGTAGTGCGTTTTTAGGGAAGAGATACATCCGTAGTCAAGTGTGCTCATTACTGAGAAGTGTGAGGTAGATACAAAGAGAAGAAAGCAACATGGGAAATTTCTAGCAAGTATTTTCATCTTAATATATGGAACTGAAAATGAGGTTTTGCTTGTTGTGTTGTTTCAGTGCATTGTAACAGAATGTGCATTTCAGTGAATGTGAGAATCTATATTGATTTATTTAAATGTGGGCTATTCTACTTGCCTTGAATTTTCCCGACTTGAAGTTATCTGAAATCTGCTTTTCATCTACAGAATGAGATAGTATATTACATAACTTTAGGGGAATTTTAACAAGAGATTCCCAAGATGCAGCCCTTCCCAAAATCCAGCATTTTGCAGAAGTTAATTGAAGGTTTCTTCTGATCTGCCCCAAGTATATTACTCCCTAGGACTTTTGTTTACTAATCCTGGTGTGCGGCCTTTTTCTCATGGGAGAACTTGGAAGGAAAAATAAAAGATACAGCATTAAATTACAAGCATCAACAAGTGAATCTAAAGAGATTGAAAGCTGCCCATGCAGCAAATGTTAGAAGTGTTTGGAAACGAGAGTATCTAAACTTGCCAGTTATCTAATTAGGTATTGATGCATGGGTCTCTTGAATGTAAGTTGCACTGAAGCACGTACTGACTCTGAGCTCTGCCTTAAAAATTTGAGAGAGCAATTACTAAGCATCCTACAGCTGCTTCCTTCTGTAGGTCAGGGCTTTCACTTCTCAGTAAGTTTACTTGAATACAGCTGCTACTTTAAAAGGGTCTCTGGTTGCTTTATGGAAGATGGTCAATTGGATGTGTGAGAGTGGTCACCATTACTGTGTCCAGGTGGTCCACGGTTGAGGGAACCAGGCTGCTTTCTGCCACAGCCACAAGCTGTGACTTGAAAGTCCAGCCTTGCCAGGAGTGGCTCTGGAGCCGCACTTCATGTCTGATTCCCCCAGAGGTGAGGTGTGGGCTTTTGTTACTGCCCATTGAAAATGGGACTACCCAATGCACGTATGGAAAAAAACCTAGTGTTGATCCCAGAGGAAGAAAGGATGATAACTTCAGCTGAGACTTGTCTGACCCTTTCTATGCTTCTATTTCAGGCTGTACTGATGATAACATGGCAGTATGAAAGTGAACACTTAAATTATAAAGCTCATTCACTTGATGTGACACATTAGTTGTTTTATAATGGCTTCTGCAGCTTTTTTTCCCCATCTGAGAAGGTATCACTGACATAAATGAAGCATTTCTTTTCTCTGTGCCTCCTGGCTTTCTTCATGCTTGCTTCTCTGTAGAGTGTACTGCATTGGAGGAGAGATAAAAACCCTCTTTAATCACACTTCTTGTCACCTGTTGATACTCTTGACAGCAATTTCAGTTTTGTTATTAAGCTTGTGGTGCGTAAAAGGATAAAGGTGTTTGCACTATATCTAAAGGGAAATAAGAATCACCTGTTTCTAAAGGGAGCATCAATGAGTACTGAAAGGATTAGATGGAGAATATTAGGACAGCAAAGGGAATCTTCATTAAAGGAGGAAGAATGGTGTCCAAGTGAAACACTCCACAGACACCAGCTAATTACCACAGAGTTCTTGTTATTTATTGCACTAATACTGACAGAATTTATATTTTATTTATATTAAACTTATTTTCTGTGTGCTCTTAAGAAACAATGATTTTGACTAAGGTAAGAGAGTCTGTCCCAGAGTAGAAGACTGAATATAGTCCTGTTCCTAATTAAACTTTGCTGCATATTTCTGTCTGGGCATCCAAAAGCAAAGAAATTTGTGGAGGACTTTAGATAGACACCTGCTTTAAACTGACAAAATGCAAAGTGCAATTTGTGAGGAGCAAAAGATAACAGACTTTGATAAATAGTGAAAGAAAGTTTCATATTAAAGGATACCCAAAATCTGATACCCAAAAGGTAAAGAGATTTAGTGGTTGTGGGGTGGGGTTTCAGCATTGCTTGATATTTGATTTTTGTTTTTTTTTCTTCAGACAGAACATATGAACAGTTATTTGAAAGTCATGTCAGTTGTGTTAATAGGGAATACACTGCACAAAGCAGTACAGCCTGAGGAGTAAGAACCCAAATACTTGTTTTCTACCTAGCTTGTTTTTATAAATTCTCAAGGAAACAAAAACATATATAGCATATATAACATATACAGCATGTTGTCCTTCAACACTATGGGCTAATTCCAATGAAATGTATCCTTCTCTCTGTTTTTTAAACTCCCTATCAGCACAGCATTGAAAAACGGAAAGCTTTTCCATGTTTTGTTTATATGGACAAAGGATTCAAGTTTCTCAGTTTCCTTTCATTTAATTGAAAGTTCATAGCACATGCTCCAGTTCCTTCCAATGGTCTCATACAAATACTTCTGTATGCTGAAAGAACATCTGAAGTGCTGGATTCATGAAAATTTTAATCCTTTAAACAACTGAAAATAGTTTTGAATCTCACTTCTGCTTTAGGAGGGCTGGAATTTCTGATACTGCTTAAATGCTCAAACTTGCCTACAAACAGCTGATGCCTGAAGCATCTCATGTGCTCAGTGTAACTGTTTGCAGAAGTGCTGCCTCGCAAGGAGATGGACTGCCAAACTTGCATGTGTTTCTGAGCTGTTCCGTGACTCTAATCAAACAAAACCACAAGTATTGGGAAACTGCAGAAATCTCAAGAACAGAAGCTTTATTTTGGCCTAGTTCAGCCAACAGAACTGTATTTAATTAGAATTAAAAGTATATAAGGTGAGATACCTTCAGAAACTGATTTGATAAAACAGATTGTCTGTTTGCAGTTCACACTAGAGATAAAGGTCTTGAGAAATAATTATGGTTTGTGTCTGTGTAGTGTGAGGCTGTGTGGTTTGCTGCAACACTGACTTCAGGGGTCTTGCTCTCAGCACAAAAGGACTGTTGCTGAGAGATCCGTAGAGCTAAGTTTGTGCCAGAACTATTTCTTACTTTACTCTGTGGCAGGACCTTTAATGTCAAATCAGGTCTAGTCTCTTAGTCATGCTTAATTTTATATAGGAGTGGAGATGTGATACCATCTGGCCTTCCACAGCCAGTATAAACACTGTATTGTTTTGGGTACCATCCGCTCTGTCCTGGTGGCTTTCACAGGTGGGCAGTTGTCCATCTGTGCTTAGTCTGGATCAGTTTTGTATTACTGTGTTAGCTGGCAGACAATAAATTGATGTTTGTGACTCTGTAGCCTGGGTGTGTCTCTTGTGTCCAGTTTCGTTGTGGTATTCTGCATCAGAAAAGGAATTTGGGGTTTCAGATATGTTTAAGTGCTTTCTTCTGTGGAGTGCAGTCAATTTAAATTACTTTGTCATAGAGCAAAGCTTTGGTACTTGAAGAATTCTACCTGTAGTATTCTCTTTATTGGCACAATAATGAAATCATTGTTGCTTGTGTTTAGGAAAAGATGCATTTATTTTATATTAGCTTCATGTACACTTTTGTGGCTGCCATATGTAAGGCAGAAAAATTAACAATTTAAAAAAGAAAAAAAAAAAAAGAGAACTAAGAGAATCTTCAAGCATGTTGTGGTGGAAGAAATGCATCGTTACAATTCCACAGCGTGGTGCTCGCTCTTTCGTTAGGCTTTATGAGTATGTGAAGTTTTTCATACAGTGCTTGTTTTGGCTTGACTGAGTCTCAAGACTGCAGTTTTACATATGGTTCTAACAAAAGTAATCCTTGTGTCATAGCTGGATGTATAGACTTAGGTCAATAGTTTAGTATGAATGTATACACTACCATAAATCTGGATGGTAAAAATACATGTATAGTCAAATTCTAAGGTAGTTTTCACTATAAAAGATACTGTTTCCTTTCAGTATTTAGTTACTTGCTTGGTTGTCTTTAGACATTTTAAAAATGAATGGTAATTCATGGAAGATGTTTTTACATCTAACTAGGCAGGAATTCAGATCTACTGTTTGGGGCAGGGAGCGAAAAAATCAGTAAAACTCTGGAAGGCTGCAATCAAAACAGTCAAGTCAGAAGCAAATGGATTAAAGACCTTTTTAGTTGTGTTGGCACTCTCTCCTTTTTCAGAAGGTTTTTAAACCAACAGCTTGAGCTTCATAAGCTTGAAATATTTCTCAAGTGTTTGTTGATGTGAATTACTTTCTAATGAGGTCATAGTTGTTTTCCCAGACACAGTGGTATTTCTTCTCTCTTTTTTTTTCTTCATGCTGCTTTGTATATTATACCTTGAAGACAGAACAGGCATATAAAAATCAAACATTGCTCAGGACACTTCCAAGTTTCAACTCTAAAGCTTTACAGTCAAATGACTCAAGGCTGGAGCTCAATGTAAGTGTATATGGAAAGAAATACTACAGTCCTTGACATGCTTTAGAGTTTTAAAGAAAATGTGTATCATTGTCAAGAATAACTCTGATGAAAAGTTTTTAACACCCAAAAGTAAGAGAATTGGTGTGGTTGGAAAGGAAACTGCAAATGAGAAATTTTCATTTAAATATGTTTCATCTCCCATGTGAGATTGAGCACTAAGCAAAAAAGAAGTATCACCTGATTATATGGTGGGTAGAGTTTTCAGCCTTGTATGGCTAAGCATTATACAAATACCTAAATACCCTTTTCCATATTTTCTACAGAAATCAGCATCATAGGCAATTGCCCTTCCTTTCCCTTGCTGTGTTTAGTTCAGATGTAATGAAACATGATTGTTTTATCTGTTTGGTAATGGTCTTAATTTTGATTTTACTGCTGAAATAAATAGCTTTCTGTTTGCAGAACCTTTGGCTTTTTCAGACTGCTAGATTCATAGCTTCTGAAAAAATACATCTGTTTACTAGATACTGGTTTACATTAGGCAGCTGTTTCCAGGTATCTTCCTCTGTAAAGAAGAGGGAGGAGTCTTTGAGTAATGTAGTGCTGAAACTGTGAAGTCATGATTTCCTAATGACTAATGTGGTGTATTATAGCTGAATGTAAATTTGGAGTATTTATTTTACAGTGTCCTGAGTTGTTCAACCCTGGGCTGTGGAGCTGCACAGCGTTGTGTGTGTCACTTAGGCTAGCTGAACAGAATACTCTCTGATGGCAGTAGCTGGTAGAGGAAAGTTGGGGAGGGGAGGATAACTACAAGGACAAAAGTCCTAAGGAGACCTTATGATGTATTCATGATGTGTGGATCTGCTTTATAATCTGTAATGAAATCTCTTTGGCATAAAAAAAAGGTAGTTAAATCTGCAAACCGTTTGGCTGGTTCAGTTAGCATCTTTTTTTGTTGTAGTTTTTATTTCACTCTATTTTTTTATGTTAACAAAGTAAATAGGTAATGTCTTTCCCAGAATACTGGGGAATTTTCAGAGGCTTTTAGTTTCCCACAAAGTTTGCATTTGCTTATACGTTGGGGCTCTGCTGTAGATGGAGGCAAACAAGAAATAGTCATTATGTGTTTTGGAAACACTGAAGTAATCACATAAAAAGTCTCATTTGTAATAAATATTTATGTGGGGAGTATACATGTGAGATGATTAGTACAGCTCCAGGTTGCTTGAACTGAGAAGTATTCAGTTCTGAATAACAGGTAATGTAGTCCAAAATATGTTTGTTGGGGTTTTTCTTTAAACATATCCCTAGGCACTGGACAGTGTTAGTGCAATTTATCCACCTGTGTACCAAGTCCTGCAGAAAGGAAGATTACATTTAATAAACATCAAGAAACTGTCATCTTAAAGCAGAAAAACCTATTGCTTCATTTTGAAGTAGCTTCTAGCTCATCCAGAATAAGAAATATTTAACAGCTATGAAAAAATACTAACACAGTAAACTTCCTTCAGTATAGTAATTTTTAAAATTGAGGGGTTTAATTGTAAATAATAGCCTGAAAGTAATTTTTGATAGCATTTTATTTTCTTCCCTTGTTGAAACATGCAATAAATTATAGTATGCCCTTAAAAAAAAAATCATTCTATTTGAGTTTAAAAAATGGAAGAAAAGTCAAGACAATTGTGTTATATCTGTTTTTGTCAGCAACATAAGTTGAATGATTTCCCATTTATCAGTAGCTGTAACATTCTTTGTTTTTCCTTCTTTCAGAAGTGAAGCCAACTTGCATATTCAACAGCATGGAATATTATGACGGAGACATGTTTCGAATGGATGCTTGTCGGTTTTGTCGATGCCAAGGTGGAGTCTCTATTTGTTTCTCTGCCCAGTGTGGTGAGCTACACTGCGACAGGTACTATGTACCAGAAGGAGAGTGCTGCCCAGTGTGTGAAGGTACGGTAATTTTTTTTGCTTATATGTTATCCTGTTTGATTAGTAATTCTGCTTCTTGGTCTTTCAATGCAAATGAGCAAATAAGTGATTTACTTTGTTCTTCTAAAGTTTGCAGATTCCTCCTTAATTCAGTTTATTTCTACATTTTTGTTGTGTTGCCTTTGTTCTTTGCAGTGCTTCTCTGACATTGACACACCACTCTTTTTATACAGAGCTGTTCTGAGTTTCCTTTTCCCTCTACATCAGAACTTCTTCAGACATGGTCAAGTGTACAGTAGTTTTGGGACAAACCTTCTTTCCAGAGGACAAACTGTTCCTAATTTCTGCATCACATATTTAGACAGGATCCTCCAAAGAAGTGGTGGCCCTAACACTCCATTGGTCTTCATCCTGCTTCTTACAGTCTTGTTCTGTTCTGCTAGAGCAATGCATACATCCTCTTTTCTCTACAGTTGTTATAGCAGAGAAATGGGGCAGTAATCTGACTTCAGTGTTTTTCTCTTAATCCTTTGTGCAGTTCTGACAGCTGCCTTCTCTGCTTGTTAGGCCTGCAGTCCTCCTAAAAAGGCTTCTGTGGGAAATTTCATTTGACCTTTTTGTGTACACTAGAAGATATGTGATGCATCTTCTAGCAGTAAAAAAACAGGATTCCAGGGGAGGGAGATGGGTCTGGTACTCTATGCTTTCATCTCACCTAAGTGGGAGTCAGGTTATGGCAATGACATAAAAGGCTTGTGAAGCACTCCTGGTCCCTCTGTTAATATGTGAATTTAGGAATGACTTCTCAGTAAGCAAAATAACTTGGAAATCTCCTCTTGAGAAGAATCTAATTATTAATGTCACATTCAAGCAGTTTGTATGATATCAGTGTTTTTGTAGTTCCTTTCAGGAGTAAATAAGCCAAAAGATCCATAATGTTTGTTTTATTCTAATCAGAGAATTGTAAAAGTAAAGAACCTGATAAAAATGAGTCTTAAGATGCAGATACAAGAGTTGGACCTTCTCAGTCAGCAAAGGATCTAGTGAAGGATCCCATGGATTGTTTTGTTACAAACTACTGAAAACTTCTTCAGAGATTTAAAAAGAGAAAAAAAAAAAAAACCCACAACAAAAAAAACTGGATATCTTTTTAGATAGGTCATTTCTTCCAAGTCCTTCAAACTTAGCGTGACTTATGGACAAATGACTAGTTTGTTTGATGTCTATCTGATGTCTGCTTTTAATTTATTTATTGTTTTTAATAGATGGAATTTACTTGAATATGTAACTTGTTTTATTGCTTGCTTTGAAAACTTAACCAAATTACTGCACATTCTCACATATTTAATTTTTAAGTCTACATGTATCTTTTTATTAGCTATCATGATAAATTGCCTACATTCACACAGTGTTTTTTTACTGTTAAAATCAGTGTGACTGCATTTCTGCAGAGTAAAAGCTGCTTCTTTTTCAAGTCATAAATTATCATGTAGAGTTGCTTTATTTATTTGCATGAAACTTGAAGAGAAATCTTACCTAAATTATCTTACCTAAATCTTATCCTAAAATTCTGTTATTTAAATGCTGGTGTCTTAATTTAATTGCTGGCAGTTTAAGTGGGTCTTGTAGCTTTATAGGGGAAAAAGCTCAACTGAAATGAAATTGAAAACTGAGACAGATCATCTGTTCAGGAAAATTAGTATATCTCCAAAGCTGTGGTGAGATGTAGCTTCATGGAGTCTCCTTGTTCCATCAGGGACTGTGCCAGAGGTCTCATCCTTGCTCATGCTACAGAACACTGGTGCAATGCTGACATGAGCAATTCCAATGTCTCATTGACATGTTTTCAGTTACCTTTAGAATTTAAGTTGGTATAGGGAAAAAAAAATAAATCAGTAGCTCTTAAGATCCATTCTGTTTTGAAGAACAAAATCATAAAATCAAAGTATTAAGTCTTGTAATTGTTACATAGAAAATCTTGGGTTGAAACAGTTAAAAAATGGAACACTGAATTTGTGAATGTTATGTGTAAGATGACTTAGGCATTTTAATTTTGAAATTTATTGTCAAAAAAGTTAAGTTGTTGCCTCTCATCACTGCATACCACAGTGTGGTTCTTTCATTGTTTGATAGTGGCTGTACTTGATTATTGCAGTTACTCATACGTAAAGTTTAGGTATAAAATAGATTAAAACTTACTGTTCTCTTGCAATTCCTCTAATTTCAGACCCAGTTTATCCAGTAAATAACCCTGCTGGCTGCTATGCCAACGGTCAGATCCAGGCCCATGGAGACCGCTGGCGAGAGGATGACTGTACTTTCTGCCAGTGCATCAATGGAGATCCACACTGCGTTGCAACAGCCTGTGGACAGAGCTGTCTAAATCCCGTTAAAGTCCCCGGGGAGTGCTGCCCAGTCTGCGAAGGTAAGGCTGGTATTTCCTCTAGTATGCTTCAGTTTGTCATGGCAGATGTGTATCTGGTAATTCCTGGTTTACCTGAAAATTTTGGAGGACTGAAGTAGCTGGTACAGGATTGTCTGTGACTGAATAATCTATCTACAGAGGGCAGAAAAAATAACCACTGTTTAACTACACCTCTGTGTGGCAGTCCCTGATCCTCATTGCCCCAAAAATTATAGCAAATGATCATTTAAGACCAGCATTGTTCACTAATTTGTCTCTTAGTTTTGCTTAAACCTTTTTAATAAACATATAATTTAGAAGATCAACATGTTCAACAGCTGATATTACTGATAATTTAATTATTCTTGGTTTCTTATTCATCAGTGTCATTTAGTTACAACTAAAAATCCCTTTGACCAATTAAGTTTGACATTAGACATAATTATTTCACTGAAACTTAGAAATTATGATAACATATGGGAGATAGTTTAATTGTTAAAGTTTAAAATTCATTTTTCATTACCATATATTTTTCAGTATCATATATATATCTTCTATAACTGACTATTTAAGTATATGGTAATTGCTTGCCCAGCCTGGCAATGGAAATGTGAAGATATGCAAACTGAGACATAAAAAAAAAAATAATAATTAGAAAAATTGTCTTTATGTACGTATGTTCAGAGTTGGTTTTTATGGAGTAGTCATTCATCATGAAAAATACCAGATTGGATAAATTTAGAAATGGCTCATCTAGACCTAAAAACATTTGTGGGTGCTCAGTGAGCTACCACTTTACATTTTTCCTGTTCCATCTGTGATAGAATGAAATTAATTTTGTGTAACTGCATGTGTCTCGGGGACCTTCTTGTGTTACAGTATTCATCCGAGTTTATTGGGATACTTGCTTTTTTAGGATAAATTTGAGTGGCATAAAAATTTCTTACAGGCGCTCTTTTATTACAAAATTCACATCACAAGATATGAAGGAGGTAATAATGTATAAATGCTGCTGGTGAACTGTAGAGTTGCTACTTGCACTGAATTCTGCAATGAGGAAGCAGGTTAACTGCTTTTTAAATCCCAGTGGTCTCCTCATGATGGATATCGCAGAGTACATACCATCAACCCCTCATTATATAGTGTCTGTGAGCAAGCTTGGGAAGGTGGCCCAGGGAGAGAGGCTGATGGAAGTATTTTCAATACACTGGGGGGTTCTTTTCCTCCACTGAGAGAAGGATAGAAGGATAGATGAATGTCTCTGTTTTACTATTCCCAATTGGAGAAAACAATTGGAGATAATTGGATTAAATGCTTATCTATATCAGAATGAGAATTATGAAGAACTGTGGGAAGCAAACACAGGGCAGAGCGTAGGCTTCCATTGTTCATTACTAAAGGTTGCAATATAGCCAAGCTGTAACGGGCTTTTTACTCATAGAAGCAAAGTAGCTAGTAACTGCTTAAGTCTGTAAAAACTTTTGTTGTTGGGGGTATTGTGCTAAATTATACTTAATATAAATGGTGTCAAGATCAAGACTGACACAATAGCACCATGGAGCCAATATTTAAATGAGATTCTTGTGCTGTGTTACTTATATTTGCTCAGAAAATAATCTGACTCGTTATTTTATTTCTCATGTTAGCTGTTTTAGAATGTACACTCAATTGTAGTCATTGGGTTTTGATTGTGTCACCTGGAGGAGAACAATAATGAATTATATTTTAAACAACTTCCTAAATTTTAAGCTTAAATGCATTGCATTTGACTTGGTGTTTCTTTGATAGCAGAAGTAGACAAAGGTAGCCAATTAAACAATCAATGAGTAATGAAATTACATAAAAGATGGAATCAGCAATTAGTGGAACCAATTAGTGGAAATAGTTTGAGTTCATGCTGGGAGGGGATTTGAGCATACTCAGGTACAAGGGATCAGATGATACCTGAAAACACACTTGAAGCCTCTCTTCTTCTTTCCCTTCCCTCCCCAACAGCAAACAAAACATAATTATGCTCCATAATGCCAAGTTATTTAATTTCAGGAGTTTATATTGGAGAATATTTTAAGGATCAAAAGTCTGGAATGTTAAAAGTCAGCCAAGAGTTCAGATCTTAGAAATAAAGGTATAAAAGATTGCGTTTGCAAGTAGCTTTGGATGACTTTCTCAGATGTTGAGCAATTTCTCATACTTAAGAACTTATCTTACAATAATAATAAAGCAAAAAATCCCTGAGAAATGAACCAATCTAGAGTACCAGTAAACTTCTTGAAATTATGCTTTAGGGTATTAAATGAGCTCAAGGCTGCTATCTTGTCATTAGCAGGCTGAATATCTACATATATTAGAGAGCAAGGTGTTACCAGATTGAAAGCTTGTTAATTATGGAAACCTCTGTGTCTTTCTGAGTCTGTTAACATTTTTCTTGAAAAGCTTGCATTAAGACAATCCCAAAACTTTAGGAAAAATAATAATCTGTTTGATATTGGCTAGTTGCATACTATAAATTTTTAAATTATTTTTTTTAAGAGTAAAAATTTGAGCTGATGGCATCAGGGACTTGTTGTTTTAGCCATAGACTTAGGGCCTACCACCAAAGTCAGATAGCATCATGTGTCTTAAGCCATAAATCTGATATTCATAGTGTTTGTATATGGAGTTTGATGCATGGGTGGAAAAAATACTGTCTGCTTTCTTTACAATACATCTATGGCTTGCCAACCTACTAAGAAAGGGGCTTCTTTACATTTCTCTCTTTGTAGTAGGACTAACGTGGGGAGGTATGCATGCCTGGGAAGGCATGCATGGGAAGACATGTCTTAAAAACATTTCTTCTGTTGCGCATTTTACTGTCCTGAGTTTTGCTTATATAGTATTAAGGACAACATTGTTGTATCTGAAATGCTGGTTTATTTCTGTCATCATCTAGCCAGCTGACATCTCTGTTTTTTTAACCAGGTAGACTGCATAGGTCAGTACTCTCCCTTCTGCTTTCACATTAGTTTCTCAATCATTTTCCTGAAGGCTGTATCTGAGGTTCTGCTTTCAGTACTTTCATCAGTGACCTGCAGGCATGGTGAGATGAGGGGAGAAGGTCCCGGATGGGAAGCTGTCTGACAATCCCTTGATTTTAATGACACTAATGAAAAGATGTGCATATACAATTAGTGAAGATCTATAATCAATAAAATACATTCCATGCATAGTTTTTCCTAAGAGGATTTAAAAAAATCAGTGTCAGCCATATGATGCTTTCATACATATAAATCTGCGTATTTGTAGCTTAACCTTAATTTCTCAGTATAGTGTATAAGCAGAAGTGTTCGTGGAATCAAAGCTCAAGCATTACTGAGGTTGTACCAATAGCTTAAATCTGCTGTTCTGTGCTCTTGAGTCTGTTTTCTTTTTTCCCCTATCCTGCATCAGTTACCTCCTTTTTAGAAAAAAATCAAAATCCTTATCTAGTGTGGGCTAAGTTCTGGGATCACTGGTGTTACAAAGATGTTTGTATCTTGTATTTTGTTTTGAGTGTTGAGGAATAGAGAGAAGTTTTTGGGACATGAAACTGACAGACAAATTCTAATCAAAGCCACTTGTGGTTCTTGCCTGGCTGTGGCTCATCCAAAGTAAATGGTTATTAGTATCAGTTACTTCTGACTTTTCCCCTCTGTCTTTGATCTAAATGCTACTGCACCTACAGTTCTGCCAATTCAGTTATATCCTGGCTGGTTTATATCAGTTTCAATGAAGGAAGTATCTGTTTCTCTAGATAAGTTTACATTCCTGCAGCTGTATAGGGATAAAATGATTCTTGGATTACATTTTAAAAATATTTTGCAGTCAGAGATCAAATATAATGTAGTAGAAATTCTCTAAACATAGGTTCTTGAAAGAGCAGCACAGTACATCAGCACACAGTTTCGGGCTTTGAACTCAGTAAATTCAGACTAAACTAGAAAATTCCCTCTCCCTCATGAAGAAAATCCTGGCATTCTTATTACAGCAGTGAGTAAATGGGAGTGCAAGAATTGTAGAGACTGAAGTTATACAGCAGCAACTGTTCACAATGTTCTAAGTTAAAGATCAAGGAGTAACAATTGTGATTCTAATATTACCATGCAGCCTTGATTTGTATTGGTTTTCTGTAGTAAACCATTTTTAATACTTATTCATAAGCTGTTTATAGGTATCCATAATGTATATCTTGTATGTGCATGAGGCCCCCACGATACACGTTCCAGTATTGATTGGACACACAAATTGGTTTGAAATGTATAATTTTCTGAATGCTTGTCCAGAGTTAGCTGGCCTTGGAGAAGAGGGTAATTATCCAGCTCCCTTCACCCCTTTCATATTTGGATCTTGTATACTGATGCTGCTGGTGGAAGGGGGAGGTTAAGTGAAGTGCTCAAGATGTTTTACACTGGAGCTCCATGGGGAAATCAGTGGGGAGGAAGAGACAGGAACATGGGATAGTTTTATGGAGGACAGGGGTGTGTATGAAAGTGGTGCTCCATTATGGTGGATTTGCATATGAATTTAGTCTTCAAATCTGTGGACAGCCTTTCTTGAGTTGCATTGTAGTTGGTATCCACTAGTATCTGCGTTGGGTCCAATTCTAATGTTTTCACAAGCTCAGATCAAAGCTAAATTTATCTACAGACAACAAAGCTAAAAAGGGCAGCGAGTATCTTGGAGAGCAGAGTATTAATTTGTATGTTTATTTTAAAGCAGAGAACTGGCAGAAAGATGGTGGTCAAATTCAGCAAGGGAAAATACAATGTGCTGTGCTTGGAGGACATTCCTTGAGTCCTGAAATAGATAAGTTGTTAAATAATCATTCTTTTTGAGAAGCCTTGTAATTAAGGGCAAGAAAAAAGTTGAATGTGAATTTAGAGCCTTGAAAAGGCACCATATTTGAATTACGATCCAGAGTACCGTTTGCAAGACCTGAAGTAATCCTTTTTGCTCATTGAGCTACAGATGTGTATGTCCTTAGCTGACATAGTAGGCCCATGGTTCTGTTCTGAACGTTATTTCCTGGAAAATGGGGGAAGCAAGCTGGGAAGAATCAGGAGAGCTGTGATCACAATCCAGAATTGGCAAAACATGTCCAAGGAAGACAGACTGAATAAATTTTATTGATTTAATTTAGAGAAAATTACAAAGTTGGAATGAGGAGAGACAGGTCTTAAAGTGACTAAAACGTTGCAACAAGAAAGAAAAAATGGAACTGAATTGTAAGAGGAAATGTGTTTTAAAGGAAGAAAGTTGCTGAAAGTTCCTCCTGTGACATGTGACTAAGATTGTCTTTTTGATGCGTTGAGGACATCTGAATTTGTACTTAAGCCTCAGTGAAAGGACATTCACTTGAGAAATTACATGCATAACTGAAAGCGGTAATTGTAATTCACTTGTAGCTTTCACTTTATGCAACTGTAACATCTAAATGATCAAAAACTGTTTTGGCAAGATGTCCTTTTTATAGTATGTCCACCCCTGTCACTTCTTCCCATTCTATTTTCTGACAGAGCAATGCCTGGGGGGTTTGCCAGAGGCAAATAGATAAAAGCCCAAGATGTGGGCAGGGGGCTGTGATTCCAAGGTGAGGGCAGAAAGCAAAGGTCACTGATAAGTCATGAGGCTAGAGATAGAGAAACACTGAGACAGTTTAGTGTGGTAGGGAAGATCTTTCTTTATCAGCTTGTCCCCAGGCTCAAGTTCTTCAGTCGATGCAGCTTTTCAAGGTAGGCACCTCCTTTCACTGAGAGCTGGGAAAAGCAGGCCCATCGCATTCTGTGGAGCTAACACAAAGAATTAGTTTTAAGCTTCTGATGGATGCTTCTATATAGCTGCTGTAATGATATTGATCCTTTGGGATTTGTCTCTGTTTGTTTAATCTTTTATCTATGTAGTCTGTTTTTTCTTTCTTTGTTTTTTAGACTTCTTTTGTTAAGAACCAAGGCTTAGGAAGTCATACTGACCCTCTGTGCTTTCCCCACAGTTTTAGAGCAAATGGCTTCTTGCAGCATGCAGAAGTCTCAGAGAACCCATTTCTACAAAGGTAATGAAAACAGCTAGGTAGAGGGGAAGTGATTTTTTGAGTGCCATAAGGGACTGCAGAATTTTGGTATGTGCTCACTCCTATAGACTGGGAGGTTCTTCATTAGAGCTGTTCTGTGTACCTGTCCCGTTGGAGGTAACCATATCCATTGGCAATCAGGCTGCTATTAGTACTGCAGAATACAGATCTACTTGTTTCTCTATTGGGATAAAAATTGTTTATTTTCTAACTAAAATTGGTATGGATTAAGTACTATTTCCATTTAAAATTATATTTACCCCCAAAAAATAGCTATTTACTGTCAATAAATAGTAACATATGCATAACATCAAACAAACTAGTGATAGAAATATCTATGTTTCCCTCAGGCCATCTACATCTGTGGACAGCTATCTGCAAATTTGATAGGATGTTGATTTTGTTGATGCTGTTTGGTTTGGGTTTTGTTCAGTTGGGGTTTTTTGTGTTTTTGGTTTTGTTGTTGGATTTTGCTTGGTTTTTGTTCTTGTTTTTTTCTTTTCTTTTTTTCCTTTTAACGAGATAGCAAGTGCTCAGCACTGGCACTAGTGCCAGAAATGTCCCTTGGTATAGTCTATGGTCACTTCTGTTCCCTTGCACCTCCCAGAGACTCAAGCTATTCACAGTAAAGCTGCAGCCCAGGCCAGTGATAGGCAGTAATTGGTTATCTCACCGTACGTCCTTCTGTGTGAGAGCCCTCAGGTATAGGTGGCAGGGTGCCAGCATAAGCTGTGAATGAGAAATTAAGTGTTAAACAAAATCCCTTTGGAAGATTCTCATGAATAAGGCCCACATTACTTTGCTGTCATTATGGCTGACACTTTATCTTCACAAAAAGAAATTAACATTTTCATCAATAAAGGGCTCCAAACTCTAGCTGAGATGTAATTCAGTTCAGTTCCTTTAGCGTGTCCAGCACTTCATTAAGTAAAAACAGGCGGCAGAGTCCAGTGAAAGGAAATTTGATTCATTCAGGATGAAGTCAGGGGTAGTGAGCAGCGTTCACCGGCGCAGGATTTAGGCCCAGAGATCTCCTTAGAGCATGAAGTATACATTATTGTTCAGCAGCAGCGCTCTAGCACTCAAGCAGCCTTTTCATCAAAGTCAATTAAGGGATGCAAACTCTGTGCTGTAGAGAATTGTGCTTACGTTTTCCAGATCATGATTTAGTATAGCAGTTTTAGACAAGGCAATTGAGCCTGTCGAACCACGCTATCCAGGCTATAATGGAACCTACTGCCAGTGAAAGCCTCTCCAAGTTTAAAAAAGTCAGGAAGACTATACTAGTATAAAATAACATTTTCCTACTTTTCAGTGATTCATTGTTAAGTTCAGTGGAAGATTACTACTGAAGGATAAATAACCCGAGAATCTTAGGGAATGTAAACATCAATGCAGCTAAGGATGTCTCACTTATAAAGAACCTTATGGATACTCTAAATTCTTTTCATCACCTATAGCATTCACAGATTTGCCCCAGATGCACACTAATTTAATGTGTTTGCTGTTTATTCACCTAGTAATGATAAATGAATGGTGGTCTTAATCTACTTGGCTATGTCTTGATAAGCTTAATCGAATTTGTAATAAAGGTGGTTATTTCTTGGTGTCACACCACCTAAAATTGTCAAAAAAAAAATCAGCATTTGTGACATTAGAAAATATCATCTTAAATCTTTGCATACATTTTATAAATAGGTATGAGATGCTGAATTGTTGAACCCTGATAGTTAACACAGCTAAATGCTAGGGGGAAAAAAAAAAATCTAAGAAGGCATTAGATATTTCAAACCCAGAAAGGAAATTCTCTTGCCCAGTACTTGGGACTGATATTTTTAATGTAATGAACTGGAGGGGCAGGGAAGGCTGGAATGCGAACTATGAGGATGGAAAACATTTAGTCACTCTTGGAATGATATGAATGTTTTTACAGGAAGCTTAAGTAAACACACATGCTGGTGCTTAGTAGGCTGCAGTTAACTTTTTTGGAAAGCAGACAAAATTCAAACACGTATGCAGACTTGAATGAAAGGCTGTTGAGCAGCACACCCTTCAGGACCAGTTTTTAGCCAATTATCATGTAAAGCATTAGGTAAGAAGTTACACTATTGTTCTTTTTTTTCACTCCTTAATTTTTATAGTAAATGTTTGAATGCACTGGTGATGTATTTGCTTAAGTCAGTTGGTGCTGGTTTCATAGGATCAGAACATCTTAATCCTCTTAGAGGCAGTTTGCATTATAAAATACTACAGAAGAGGGAGCTATTTCGCTTTACCCAAACACAAACGTGATCTTTGTCATTGATTTTAGAGGTCCTTCTCCATTTGTAAAGCATGATTTTGACTCATTTCTCCTTCACTTCTTTTCATGCTCCCAGTGAGATGTTGGGCTTTCTAGAATCCTCTTCTGCTCAGTTGTACCCTCTTCTGTTCAGTTGTACTTGTACTACCTTTTGTACATGGCTAATACTTTCTTCAATTATCCCAAGACCAGTCACTGCAGGATCTAAATACACTGGTATTTTATGAGTTGCCTCTGGGGCTAAAAAATCATTATAACTTAAGAGCTGCCTTTAGGGAGATATTTTTTGAATTTGTTGCTGAGCACGGTAAGACCTTTATATGAAGTGTCTTACTGTTCTTCAAAAAAAATCCAAGTGTGCCACAACAAAAAAAAAGTTGGGGGGGCGGGACGGGGAACCACAAAGAAAAAAACCCCCACACAGTAAAAACCACATGCACACAAAAAAACCCACAACCCCATAGTTAATTATTATTACAAGTATTGAAATGTCAATGGCCAGAATGTGGAATTATTTTGTTTTCTTATTTATGATGAAATACGGTTGGGGTTTTTTTTGTGATCAGTGCTGCTACTGGAAAGGTAGGGAGAACGTACATAATGATTCTCACAGATACATGTAAAAATTCCCTGTGTTATACACTGAAAATGTGCTTGTATGTCCAGCCTTTTTTATACCATGCGCAAGAAATTAATATACTTTATCTGACTGTCTTTAGTTAAACAATAGACTGGTTCATATTAACACAATGTGAATATGAAGGAGGAGGTTGAGGAGTTGTAGTACTGAGTGGTGAAGCATGTAATTGCAGTTCTCATTCTACAGTTATGACTATGTAGTCTTCACAATTATATTTAGGATTATTTTGGGGCCTAGTGGCTTTGTTGTGCTGCATAACAGGTAGTTTCTTCTGTTTGAAAAGTTCATGCACTACTGTTTGTTATGAACTCGTATGCTGAAATTATCTTGATAGTAATTTAGCTTTTCAAAAGTGCAAATGTTTTCTTGCATGCTTTTTTTCTTTTTCTTTTCAAATGGTTTTCTTATACATGGTAAAATATTACTGTCAACTTTATTTTCCAGTTGCATGAGCCATATTCTCCAAATAATTCTTCAATATCTTTTATTAGATTATACTATCTTTGTGTTATATAGTAACTGTGAAAACAAACATATAAAACTGTTTTTAAGCATGCCAGTAATAGTCACTATACAAATACTTTATAAATCCAAATAAAATAAAATACAAAATAGTATTTTGATGGCTATCAAGGCCATTTTTTCAATGTCTGTTAATGTAAAAATTGTTCCCTTGGCAATGAATTTTTACAGTTTTTGCTCCTTGTGCAGCAGTTTCCAGTCTTACAATGAAATTTAAATCTGTGATCATTTGGGTATTCAAAGAAGGATCTGAAAAGATAACTTTCAACCTCTATATAGTGATATATCTATAGAGCTTCCAATTTTATAGTTTTGATGAAACAATGTGTTTCTGTGATGCAGGTTGAAACCTTACGTGAATATAAAGTTGGCTGGTTTTAGATGAATACAGATAAACTTATGTATAAAAAAATCCAACCAGGCAAGAAAAACATGCATATGGACATAAACCCTCATAACATGCTTGCAGCTTTGGGATCCAAAATGTCCTCCCTTTGCCTGTTTTTGTTGAATATAAGTACACAGACTGCTGTCAGCCCACACTGTGTTATAACAGAATTTGCAAATAATGTGATATGTTTGGGAAAACTTTACATGAAATGTTAGTAGGATTCACTAGCTTTTGAGCATGTAAGCATAGAGTAATAGTAAGTACAGCTGCACTGAGAGCACCAATGAAGTCAAACCTCCTGTATCTGCTTAGCTGGAGTAATTGTTGTGCTTGAATCGAGGTAACTAACCCAGGTGTTCAATGCATAACTTCATTGTACTTCTACGGCAAGAAAATATAGAGCGATTTTATTTTAATAGGGATAGGTTTTTTCTTTCTATATTAACAGGGCAACATTTACAAGTGGAATTAAAACCAGGAATGATTGAGTAATATAAAATGCACACCTTCTTGCATTTCTAGTACTTTTGGGTTAAGATACGTGACAGTCTGGTTTTCTGACAGTCAATTAGAAGCAGCAGTAGACATTCCCTATTAAATTCAGTTGTGTCTAACAATTGTTATATTTAACAATGGGCAGACAAAAATAAATAGAACACAATAATTACCTACATAAAACTAATTTTGTAAAGGCAGGAGTAGGCATTTCCCTCACCTAGTGTTACTGAAAGAAATACTAGGTGAAACAACCTGCTTTTAGTTAAAATACAGCATTCCAAATGAAACAAAACAAAGAGCTTGTTTTAAGCATTTATCATGTAATAATAAAAATACCTTGGTTAGAGGTGAAGAGTGGGTAATGCATTAACTTAAAGACAAAAAATGAGACTGATTAAAGGTGGTTGTGACTGTTGCTAAACAGTTCTTCAGGGAGAATTACTGTTACAGCTGCCTGGAAGAAATTTTGCTTCCTGAATAAAAAGCTACTCTTTAAGTCATTAAGTATATTTCAGTGAGATAGTGTTAGGCAAATGTACTTATCTTGCAAAGGGAAGGTAATCATTACCTGGCAAAAGCACACAGAAATCATCTAAAATTGTTTATCTTTGGATATCTGTTCTCTGATTAAGATCCATCTAGGGTATTGCTGCTTTCACTGGAAATGTCCTGAGTTTATGTGAAAATGAAAATCACAGAGTCATGCACATTGGAAAGGCCCACCAGAGATTTTTCTAGTCCTACCTCTTCCTCAAAGCATGTCTAGTGACAGCAGGATTTCAGAGCCTTGTCCCAGTGAAGTTTTAAGTATTTTGGAGGACAGAGGTCCCACAGCCTCTCTAGGACTCTGTCATAGTTTGACCACCCATGTGGTTTAAAAAAAAAAAAAAGAAAAAAAAAGAACATCTTGATAATCAGGTGGTAATTTCCCATGTTCGTACTTGTGGTTTTTGCCTCTCATCCTAGCCTGGAGCACCTCCAAGATGAGCCAGGCCTTGTTGTCTTTGAACCCTCCTATTATGTAGTGGCAGACAGCAGTAGGATGTGTGTCTGTGCGCCTGCCTTGCCCTCCTTCTCCATTCTGAACAAGCACTTGTCTCCCAGCCTCTGCTTGTACACAGCCTGTTCCAGCCCCTGATGAGCTTGGTGGCCCTGTGATGGAGTCAGTCAGGTGTGCCAGTATCCCTCTGGTACTAAGGACCCCAAAGCTGGACACTACTCCAGCTGTGGGCTCACAACTGCTAAAGAGAGGGGAAGTTTCCATGCACTTCCCTGCACCCGCATGCTCTTGCTTCTGCTAATACAGGTCCTTCTTGTCCTTCACACAAACAAAACTAAACACTTGGTCCTCTCATAATACATGTTTTGCATTAATACAGTTAAGTAGAATCTCTCTTTGTTTTCTGGTATGAATTCAATGACTAGAGTTCATATTTTGAACAACTAAGGGTAAGGTAGGAAGATGAGTACAACTTTTCATTCTGATAGCAGCCTTAGAGAGCAATTTTTTTGTTGTTGTTGTTCTCTTAAAAATTAATTATAGAATTATGTAAGTGAAATCTCCAAAATTAGAACGAGAAATGAAATCTTACAGTGAACAGTTCATTAACATTCAGATAAACAGCAGAAGTCAATAAGATTGCAACAAATTGTCCTTTGATAATTTTTTTTGTTGTTTTCAGGAATTTAGCAATCAATGGTGAATTGTAGTTTTCCTTTTCTTCTTTTTTGATAACTGTAATTGTTCATACTGCATGAAATATTCTAATCCTAAGGAAAATTTTTCCTGGGATCTCACTGAAATATGGATGCATCAGTTCCTCTACAATTCTGAGTATTTCTGCTGAGCATTATCTTAAGATCTCAATACTCATCCAAGTATAACAAGATCTGTATATGAGACACAGTACTAGACCAGATAGACCATCCTGTGTTCTTGTGTATGCATATATATAGTATGTCAGACTTTTAAGAGAAGAAAATGTCTTTGTCATGCAGGCTATTGTCCTATTCCTTACAGGAGAAATGGGAGGTTTCAAAAATCAGAAAATATCAGAAGACAGAGGCCTGGGATTGTTTTTATTCATGTTACAAAAGTATTCTGGTCAGAAAAATACCAGTGAAAATACAATCTTACTGCACCTTGTCAGGTTTTTTTTCCTGACATCCCAATTTTGTGTTGACTTGCTAATGTAAGCTCTCCAAGGACAAAGCCAACTCCAGGTATTAATTACTTGGATGTCACCATTTCCCATTCTTTCCCCATAAACATATAGTTTGATTTCAAGCTGAGATGAGTGAGATTCAGGGTTTTGATGACATACCATAGTATTTTTCAATGTACCAGTCACACTGACAATCCACCAGTGGCTGAAATATCCACTGTGGATTTCAAAATTTTTTTGTTCTTTTAAGCATATAGCAGTGTTTAAAAAAAAAAAAAAGATTTTTATCAAACCTTAGAGCAGGCAAATTAATAATGCTTTGCACTAAAATGCAGCACAAAGTATCAGGCTCAGAGAGTCTATGGAATCAAGATGTTCTAATATAAACCTGTATTTAACCATATAGATAAAGCACTTGACATCAGCAAAATCTGTACTCTATTAAAATAAAAATTCCATTGTTTTCATCCAGACCTTCTTCAATCCCCTTCTCTTTATTTTCTTCTTCTCTCTTTCTTTCTACGGTACAGTTTTATTGTTGGTAAAGCACACAGACAGAAACAGCACCCGTTTTTCCCACCCATTGTCTGTGCATTTGTGCACTGGATCTTTCTTCTGCCGTTTCTACCAAGAGCAGCAGTGAAAGCCTAGCTCACATCATGCAGTGGTACATGCTTTGTCAAGCTTAGCTACTGCTTGCCTATTCAAATAGCCAGAAGCCTGGCAGAGCAGAGCTGGCTTTATTTGTTGAGTCTTGTCTAGCGAAGTGAAAAGGGCTGACTTTTTTTTTTTCCTGGCTGCATTTTTGCACATGTGGGGGTAGGGAATGAAATTATTTCTTTTGTCATCTACTTGCAGCTCATTGGGAAGCAGGCATGCATATAAAATTACTGTATCTCAGGGCTTACCTTTAGGGGCAGGAGGGAATGAAAACAGATTTGTAAGCTTGTCTGGAAACACTGAGGATGCTGAGAGCAGACACAAAAGTGGGAAGTAACAGAATAATAAAGTACAATGCATAAAGGACTAACAAAAACCATTAAAATTAATGACAGTTTAATGTTGTCCCTTGTAAGAAATACCACGTTACTGAATATATTTAGGGGCCAAAGATGAGTATATCAGTGTGTCCAAGGCTGTGGACTTTTTGTCATTTGAACTGTAGAGTTTGGGCTGGTTGTCCAGTAACCTGAGTGTAGCTTCAGGGTAGCTCTTGTATTCTGCTCTTTAGGGTATTTTTGTTAGAGCATGGAGTGAGGTAGGAAAGGAGATCTTCAGAATAGGCACCAAATGCAAAAAATCAGTTTGTTTGCAAAAGTGTTTTATACACTCTGAGTCCTAAACAGACAGGATTAATTAATGGAGTTTCTGGTATATATTATACTCTTGCTGTGTATCAATATGTTCTCGACTCCTAAACTAATGACTTGTTGAAGCTTCAAATGTTAAATATTAGACGTAAATACGATTTAGTTTACCAAATGAACTTGAAAACAAAAGCTAAGAGTTCACTGAAATTAAAATAAGTCTAGTTTGGGAATCTATGGATTCTAAAATACATTGCTCATTATGGTTACTCTTCCATACTACACATGCAAACTCAGAGCTGTGTAACAAAGAATCCATAAAAATTTATAAAATCTCTCCTTTGGCCTTCAACCGAGTAATCTATATTAAACTCTTAGAGAAAGGGAAAAAAAAAATAGAAGAAACTTGAAGTATCTACAGTGACACAAATGTTGCTATATGAATTTCCAGCTTGTACATGAGCAAAGCTGTTATTGATGTTCTGTATACTTATGAAGTGAATAGCTACTTTGCCTACAAAAATTACACAAGCAAAAGAATTTGAATGTTACTTTTGAAACTTTAAGTGAGAAATCTGAACCATGACCTCTGAGATCAAATTTGAAGTCTAACATCACAGTAGTGTCTTCTATGCAGTTTTTCCCTCCAAACTCTGTACTTAGCTGACCTAAGTTTAAAGGGATTGAAAACATTCATCTACTCTACAGACTGTAGCAAAGGGAAGCATAGGACTGAAGAGAAGCTATGAAAGCTGAAAACTGTGAGGCAATGAATGCAGAAAAGCTCATTCTCATAACAGGACAACTTTTCACTTGACTGGAAGGCATGGGTGCATAAGCTGCCTGCTGGACGTGAAGCCAATATGCTCAGAACTTTCTCATTTGTTTAACAGTTTATACTTCTAACAATTCAACTCAGCCTGAGAGTAAAGACTAGCTGCCTTTAAGTAAGGATGGCAAAATCTGCCTCTTAACGTGCTTAGTTTGAGGATGAGATGGCAAGATATCTCAATCTCCAATCCGTGAAAATGTGCATACTGTATAAAACACAGTATATTAACCATCAGGGCAATAAGCTGTGTTTGTACAAATTTTTGCAACTTATAAATACATGTATTTTTAATGTAATTTCCTTTAAGTCTTTTTTTTTTCTTGAGATAGAGGGACAGGATGAAACAACTGAAACAGTGAAACAAACTCACAGTTCTTTAAAAATCATGCAATTTGTATTTCTTGAATGTTTATAATTATAGTAATGCTCATAAGTATAAATTTGTTGGTTCTAAAGTGCTTGGTTTCTATGAAAAACAGAAGACTGTCTCACAGAGCAAAAAGTCATTCAGGAAAAGACAAGTATTTCAATCCTTCTGTAGCCTGTTTTAGGATCATAGTGTTGAAATTCCTTGTTATTTTCATAAATCATAGAATTATGGCATCATTTAAGTTGGAAAAGGCCTTTAAGATCATTGAGTCCAAACATTTACCCAGCATTGCCAAGCACTAAACAATGTTCCTAAGCACCACAGGTACACACAGTTTGGATACCTCCAGGGATGGTAACTCGACCACTTCTGGTCAATCTGTTTCAATGCTCAGCAATTCTTTCCCTGAAAAAAAATTTCCTATATCTGATATAAACCTCCCCTTGCTCAGCTTGAGGCCATTGCCTCTTGACTTCTTGCTTGTTACCTGGGAGAAGAAACTGACCCCCACCTCACTAAAACCTCCTTTTGGGTAGCTGTAGAGAGTGACAAGGTCTCCCTTCAGCCTCCTTGTCTCTTGGCTAAAGAGCCTCAGTTCCCTCAGCTGCTCCTCCTAAGGTTTGTTCTCCAGGTCCTTCACCAGCTTTGTTTGCCTTTCTTTGGACATTTTCCAGCACCTCATTGTGCTTCCTGCAGTGATGGGCCCAAATCTGAACACAGTATTGGAGGTGTAGCCTCAGCAGTGCTGAGTACAGGGAGATGCTGACCTCCCTAGTCCTGCTGGCCGCATTATTTCTGATAGAAGCCAGGAGATGCTGTTGGCCTTCTTGGCCAGGTGGGCACACTGTTGGCTCATATTCAGCTGGCTGCTGACCAACAGCCCTGGGTCGTTTTCTGCTGGGCAGCTTTCCAGCCACTCTTCCCCAAGCCCGTAGCGTTGCAGGGGGTGGTTGTGATCCAAGTGCAGGACCCAGCATTTGACCTTGTTGAACTTCATACAACTGGCCTACACCCATCAATCCAGCCTGTCCAGATCCCTCTGTAGAGCCTTTATTCCTTCACACAGATTCACACACACCTAACTTAGGATCTTCTGCAAGCTTATTGACGGTTTCCTTGATCCTTTTTTCCAGATCATTGATAAAGATATTAAGCAGAACTAGCCCAAATACATAGCCCTGGGGAACAATACTTGTGATTGTCCAACAACTAGNCTATGAAAAACAGAAGACTGTCTCACAGAGCAAAAAGTCATTCAGGAAAAGACAAGTATTTCAATCCTTCTGTAGCCTGTTTTAGGATCATAGTGTTGAAATTCCTTGTTATTTTCATAAATCATAGAATTATGGCATCATTTAAGTTGGAAAAGGCCTTTAAGATCATTGAGTCCAAACATTTACCCAGCATTGCCAAGCACTAAACAATGTTCCTAAGCACCACAGGTACACACAGTTTGGATACCTCCAGGGATGGTAACTCGACCACTTCTGGTCAATCTGTTTCAATGCTCAGCAATTCTTTCCCTGAAAAAAAATTTCCTATATCTGATATAAACCTCCCCTTGCTCAGNAGCCCTGGGGAACAATACTTGTGATTGTCCAACAACTAGATTTAACTCCATTCATGATATCTTTCTGGGCCTGGCCATCGAGATAGTTTGTTGGGTTTTTTTTATGCAATGAAGATTGTTCCCATCCAAGCCATAAGTAGGTATTTTCTCCAGCAGAATGCTCTGGGATATGGCGTCAAAGCCGTTACTAACATCAGAGTAGATAAAATCCACAGCCTCTCCCTCATCTACAAAGCGGGTCACATTGTCACAGGAGGAAGTGAAGCAGGACTTGCTTTCTTAAGCCCATGCTGACTGAGCCTGATCACCTTGTTGTCCTCTATGTGCCACAAGATGACTCAATGCAACCTGTCCCATAATTTTCCCCATTACTGAGGTCAGACTAACAGACCTGTAGTTCCCCAAATCCTCCTTCTGGTCCTTCTTGTAGATGTCACATTTTCTAACTTCCAGTCAACTGGGACCTATCTTATTACCCAGGACTGCTCGTAAATTATGGAAGGTGGCTTGTTGAGCACTGCTGTTAACTTTCTCAGTGCCCTTGGGTGGATCCATTTGACACCATAGACTTGTGTGTGTCTAAGCAGGTAACTCACCATTGCCCCTTGGATTATGAGGGCTTCATTCTGCTCCCTGTCTTCCAGCTCAGGGGGCTGAACGCTGCTGAACGCTGAGGCAAAGGCGGCGTCAAGTACCTTGGTGTTTTCCTCATCCTTGTTCACTATGATTCCCTTCATGTCCAATAAAGAATGGAGCTTCTCCTTAGTCCTTATTTTGTTGCTAGTCTTTGTATACCAAAACACATTAATATTTCTGGCTACCACAAGTATTAAACCAAATTTCATACTACACAGTTTTAAGTGGTATACAAAAGTAAGTATTACACTGTTCATAAATACCGAATAATTGTCAATAGTATCCTCAACTTGAGAAAGCATCTACTAGTACTTGAAAGTATACTGCAGGAAGTGATTTTTTCAGTGAATAGACATGTTAAATGGTTTCCAGAGGCCTTTCATACACAGTGGATCTTGCATTTCCTCTTCTGTTTTAAATTTCAATAAAAGTGATCTTATTCACAGAGAAACATTTGGTTTACTGACATACTTTGATTTGCAGCTTGGTAGTATAAACTGAGCTTTGGAGAAAGGTCTGTCCAGTTCTAATGTAAAAAAATCTGAAGTTTTGATTAAATACTTTTGGAGAAAAGTGGAGGGCAAAGAAGGTATTTTACATTCAGTTTTAAACTTCATATGCAGGAAAACTGATTTCATAGTGAACAAAATAATATAGTGGGTTTTTTTCTCTTTCAATATTTCAAAAAATGTTATGCAGCATTACACTACTTGTGATGGGAGTACATCACTTCAAAAGAAACTGCTTTTGAATTGTTTCAGAATATTCATTAATCAGAAGCAAAATTTATTAAAAATTATTCTCTTCACTGTTGCACTGTGTAAACTTTTTTTGTGAAGTACTCATTCTCAAATATATTTGGTTTATTCTTTCTTACCTTCAGAACCAACATACATCACAATAGGTCCACCCACCTGTGAGATTTTGGTGAACTGCACTTTGACTGAAAAAGACTGCACCTATAGCTTCAAACTGGACCAAAATGGTTGCCGCATTTGTCAGTGCAAAACTAGTGAGTATGCAGAAGTACAGTAGCTTCTACCTTTTATATCAAGCTGTATGTGAAAATGCTGGTATGTTTTTTCCATTCGTAATGTTGATTATATGGTGCATTAGTATGCATGTGCCTTATGGTTGTTCCATCTTTAAAGGATAGGTTCCTGACATGTGACATTGCTTGTTTGCTTGCTTAAAATGTGTTTGGAGGAAAACATAAATTATCTGGCATCATGTAAAAATTAACAGCAACACAGGAAAGGTAATAATTTGGGACATAATTTTCATTCAGAATTTGAGAAGTCTGATCAGACTTCATTTCATAAAATTTCTTTTTCTTCTGTCTATGTAAAATGTTGAAGAGCATCTAGGTTTGTGCACTTCAAAAACTCCAGTTGCTAAACAGCCTTTTTTCAGTTTAGCTGGAAAATCATATGCCAGAGGGGCATTTGTTTGTATGTATACAAACATATCCATACATATTTTTATTTCTATAATGTACTATTATATACATGTATATACTTCAGATAGTATTTCCGTATGCTTTAACATCTATTTATTTCCCAAGGAAAACCATGGTGCATTGTGAGAACTTGTATAGCAGTGAAACAGCAAAATGTATTTTCTCTGTTTCCTTAAGAATGTGATGCTTATGGATGAAATTCAAGACAAGGTCAGGTTGGTTGTTGGAATTACCAACAAAGGACATCTGTGGAGTACTAGTCTCAGCTGCAGGATGTGTCACTCTGACTGCCAGCCCAGCCTATGAGTGGGTTTAAACTCTAATTGAATTTTAGTTCTGCACCTTCCTTGTAACCTCTGAGGTATTCACAACTAAAATATTACTCTGTCCCTCTTCTTTTGATTTTCGTCTGCCCACTTTCAGCCACTTTCTAAACCAATATGTTTCTTTTATGGCTCCCCGTAGAAATGGTCAAAAAGACCCTCTTAAGTAATACATACTACAGAGTTTTAGGATTGCATTAGCATTTGTCTTAAGGACCAAGAAAAGGGTTTGTCCTGGCTTTTTAAACTTTCTTTTTCTGTGGAAGCGTGCATAGTTTTTATTTCCATAAGGTAAAGGACAGCACATCTTAACAACAAATAGATAGATGGCAAGCAATAACATCGTCATAATACAGAAATAATACCTTTGATTACAAGTTGTATTCGTGGCAGGGGTGACTTTCCATAGCTTGCATCCAAGCTATCACATACATGCCTTACTTAGTTCTTCCTGAGAACAAAGTTAGAAATGTTAAGTTCTGCTGCTTTTAACATTGTAATTTGACTTTCCTTCTTTTTTCACTGTTACTACATTGTTTGGGGAGTTGGCCACAAACAAGAAGATGGACATACTCTGCAAATTTCATCATCTGTGTCTGTGTGTGCAGTCCTCCCCTCCAGTTTGGTGCACAGAAGACCCATCACTCCAAAGGATCATTTCTTTTGTCTTAGGTTACCAGATTGCATGTGTACACTTACCACATTCCAGAAAGTTCTGTTCTCACTTGGAGTGTTTCTGATGAAATACTGACTAAGAGCCTGCTCAAGGGACTTTTTCACTTGCAAGATCTGCTTGAAATTATTTTCATTTTGCAGTAACGATCTGTCTGGAGCAAACTTAATAGTATCATTTGTCTGTCATCTTTTTTTCAGTTAAATAACTTGAATTGTAGATTGCTTATCTCAGTCATTCAGTGAGGGGAAACCTTTATTTTCAAAACAAGTTAAGTAAAATAGCAGCTTGGAAGTCTTCATTACTTGGTGGCTATCAATCAAAATGACAAATAGAATTTTTCTGTCAAGTAATGTCTCTTTCTTGCAAGGCTCTGGACAAATGAATGTGTGAGCACTGAGAAGAAAGGAGTTTAGGTCAAATATGCTGAAGACGTACTGCACTATTTCTCTGCATTTTGCAGTCCTGTGTACTTTTGTGTCCAAATTAGTTTAGGCTCATCTTGGCTCTCTAAGAATGTGAGAATGTATGTTATCTTTAGCTCTTGTACTTTTAGGAACATTACCATCCCTGTACCCACTTGTTTCTTACTGGTCTAAACTGCTCAGCTGGGTCAGATTTAAGTGTCTGAGCAAAGGATTCCCACATGGCCCTCACTGCCATTTGCAATCATCATATGCTAATTCTACTAATCTCTTCCAATAAAGTTTCCTTTTTTTTTACTAATTTCTCTTTAGATATCACTGCTCAAGATTTGTTACACTTCAATCTGTATAAGCCAAAATAAGGTGGAAGATTATAGAATAAAATTGTAAATTATTCCTCGTTATTACATTCATTTACATTTCTGTAGGCAGAAATCAGTACGACAGGTTCATTTGAAATAATTAAGTAGGATATCATGAAACTTATTTGCTGCTTTTTTTTAATTGTTTCAAGTTTATCCAGCTTGATGTAAGCCAACTACAGAATGAGAAGGAAGAAGTAGATCATAACATTTCTAGAATACAGTTGTGATAGAAATAGTTTACTTTGTCCTTTATTCTTCCTTTTTTGTAGTGATTGCAAAAACATGCTGTGACAACACAGAATGAAAACATACATGCTTTAAAATAAAATTTTAAAAAGCAGATACAGACCAAGTTTTAAGAGAAGGGAGGAAAAAAGCTATCACTTGAGCAAAGAGTAAGCACAGATAGCTACAGGGGGAAGTTTCCAGTGAGTAGAGGCGGAAGCACAAAAATTGGCCAGGACCATATAGAAGCCAAAGCAAAACTACATGAAGATAAAAGGAAAAATAGTGTAATCTGGGATGTAGGAAGAACAAATCCCAGATACCAAGAATAAAAATAAAATAGAAGGAAGAACATGAAATGCATTATTAAAAAAAAAAAAGTAAGATGATATAATAACAAGAAACGAATACAAAAAAGTATTACTTGTCGGATGCACAGTTACTGTTGTGTTTGGAGTGTCTAGGCCTTTACTTTCATAAGAACTGGAGTGGATTAAAGTCTTTAGGAGGAAGAGTGCTTTGGGGAATGAAACAACACCAGCCATCAGCTGTTTCAGAGACAGGAAGGACTCCTTGGGCTCCAAAGAAGGCTAATGGGCACATTGAATAATGCCTGCTGATTGTAGTAACATAGGATTTAAAATTTGACAGTTGCTGTTGGACACTGAATCATTCCTCAGTGAGAGTCTGCAGTGAGGGCTGGTATTTTATCTGGACTTCTCTATTCCCTGTGTTATATCTGGGGGGGAGGGAAGGGCAAAGCAGGAAGACTCTCAAGATCTTTCCTGCAGCTTAGACTGTAACGTTTCACCCCAAATGAGTTGGACAAGGCAAGTTGAATGTGAAGTTCTGTTCAGGGTATAATTGCAAGCATGTATGGCTTTAGTATTTTTAAACCTTTCAAATCTTACTGAAACTGAATGAAACTAGAGCATTTCTGTCAATTTAAAAGAAGTTTGCTTCATTACAAGACTTAGCTTCACAGTTACAAAATGCAACTGTCATGCATTTCTATTAATTCAAGACTGCTTATGCACAGATGCAATTGTAGAAGGCTAAGAGGAGTCATCTTCCCTGCACATCATAGTGCATCATCATCATCCACTTTGTGTTGTGGTCTCTTCTGTCCATCAAATCAAAGCATGAAATAGCTATTTAAAAACTAGAAATCTCGGTATATGACATGTTTGCACAAGTTCTCTAGACATAAAACCACTCCTTTCCCCCAGAAACATTCTGTTTGGGCTTGGCAGAGTGGGATTTGATTTAGCTGTGTAGACATTCAAAGGCAGGATTTGGAAGGTTTGAGTTAAAATTAAGTAGGCACATCTATGGACTATCTTTAAATAGCAGTTAAGGCTACAAAAGTGTATGGAGTGATGATGGGGGGAAAAAAAAATTAAGAACAACTTTGCAGGGACTACAACGGGATAGTATCTCTCAACTCCTGTTTTCTGTGTGTTAATCATTCAGGAGGTGGAGTTTGGGATGGGTTTTCCTAAACTTTCACTCTTCCTAGCCAAAATAGGATTATTTCCTTCCTCTATTCCTGTAAATAATCTGTACTCAGAGATTATAATATAATCTAATAATATAATTATAAATAATCTGTACTCAGAACACTTCAAAACTCTCTCAATGTTAGTTTTGTCCCTTTAAATAAACATTTTATGTTTATTTGTATACCAGACTAAGGTGGAATAAATAATCACACACAGTAGACATGCAAAACATACACTTCCGACAAAGCAAAAGTCCTGGGTACAATGGAGTAAAATATCAATTAGGTAACACNTGCTGGCAGCAGGCACTGCAAAAACATGCTTCTAACTTCAGAAAGTGCTGTTAATTAGAAGTACTGAGCTGAAAGGTAAAATCACTGAACAGAATTAGTCCTATTTTCACCCAAACCAGGACACTAATCTATTTTAGGAACAGTTATCTCCCATTGTTACCTTTATTTAGCAACAAACTCCATGGAGAAAAAAAAAATACAAACCCAAACTCCATGTAGTCTCTCTTAGTGCAAGGAGAGGACACCTTGAATTTTGAAAAATGTTGTAGGCTTAGCAGAAAAATGATATGTTGTTACCCTTCTGCAGTGATGTGAAAGTGAATAGCTATTATATATTAGACCAGAATTAGTGAGGTACAGCCATGGAAAATCTGGGATGAAGCATGCTTCTTAAAATCTAAGGCTTAGATCAGGAAAAAAGTGCATACTTTCAGTAGAATAGAAATACTAACTTTTAAGTACATGTGTGGAAGAAAGCAGAGGTGTTCCTTGAAGAGGGTGGAATTATAATGAACTACATATGCCAAATCAATATCTTCTCACTAGAATCGAAGCCATTGGCAAGGAATCTCTGAAGATTACAGCAGCTTACTGGTTTTAGTATTCCTTACAATGTATCCAATGCAATAGAAGTAGGTAAGAACTGCACTTGACTTGTGGGGACAATAAAAAAACAAACCTCAGTATCCTTCTGGAAGGTTTGTGGAAGCTTGAACATTTTCTAGTAAGCTAAATCATTTTCCACCTTTGAGATATCACTACTACAGATCCATTTTCATGAAGTCATGTGTTGTATGTGAATCCTAGAGTTGTTTAGAGCAAGTATCCAAGTGGGTAATTTGCCTCAACGGACTTGTGAGATTACTTTTTTAAACAGGGTTTTCTAGCATCACAGTGCCCAGTCCCTTCATTTTTATCCAGCTATTGTGAATCGTGAGTTAATTCTAATGAAAGGAGGGAGGGTTAGTGTGGATCTGTGGAGGCAATATATTCAGAGAATTCCAGTTACTGATAAGTAACCTAGTTTTCTCCTTCATAAATTTGCCTCCCCAGATCCCCACCCCTGAAGATTAACCAGCAGTAGCAATCCACATCGAGAGGACGGCTGAGGAGTGCTTAATTATAAAGGTACTGTGAAACAGTTCTCCTGATATGATCTAGCCTCAGCGTCAAGAAAATAATGATGGTAAAGGTATGTAGCTAGCTTTGTGTAGCCACACTACAAATTTTCAAAGAACGGACACCAGCCTAAGCCAAGTTGAAATACTGACATAATTGTTGTCAAGTATCTATTAATATTCTCTGGAAGTTATTTTTTATCTGTGAATTAGAGGATTGAAAACTAAACACATTACAGCAGGCAATGCATCTCCAGAATGCATTTTCAAAAATTTTAGACTAAGATGACTTTCAGTCTTTGCAATACAATAATCAGTGTGTCCATATGTAAAATAATAAATTGGAGAAAAATAAATATTCTAGTTTAGTATATGAAAAAACTCAAATCTCTCATATACTAGAGAAAGAAAATTCAGAAGTCTCTTTTTAAATAAGAGTTATCTGGAATCTTTTTTCGATCTAAACATGCAGTTCATGGAATTGAATTATGATTACTTTTCAGATTGATTTTTAGCAATATGTTATATTTTATAAATATTTTATAACACTCCAAATATTCATAGGTTATAGGAAGTGGGGATGTGAGCACTCTGAAATTAGGAATGAATCATGCATCTGATGGTTTGAATTTAGGCCAAAGAATTGCAATTTCTTTTGAGATACATTGTCTCTGAGATTCCATACCTGAGGAAGTAGAGTTTGCATTGTACCTGAAATAGCTGACTGCAGAGTGAATCCTGACAAAGGCAAACATTGCTAATGTTGCATATTCTGGGACAGAAGTTTGTTGTCTGGTTTGCAGGGTGAAACAGAACTAAAGTAGGTCGCAACGATGGATCAACAGCTGCTAGATGCTGACCTTTGTACATACCTTTCTTTCCTTTAGCAACTAGGCTTACTGTGATCTGACAACCTTTTAAAGAAGAGTTGATGTTAGTGTTGAGTATGAGATACTTAGTGGAAAAGAGTTTTAAACCACCACATAGTTTGTGTGCAGTGTTCTGTGTAGTGCCTCACCATATCTGGGTAATTCATCTGTTCTTAGGACAAGTCTTCCTTCTTCAGAAAGTGGTGTCCCATCCCTCATGTCCCAGACAGATTCTTCTTAAATGGTATCATGCTCTTCTAAAACTGTAGTATTTGTTTTATTCTAATCTATGTGTATGAAATTGTGAGTGGGCGAAGAAAGGGAGGGAAAGAAATCCCTATATTTAAAAAGAGTTTATGGGCAATGGTGACCAGGCTTAAAAATCTTGGTGCTAATATTTGTTTGTTTGTTAATAATTCACAAGTGTTTTTTGGAAGACTAATTCATCTTCAACTGTTCTTTCCCGTTCTACTTGCTGTTTTTAAAAACATCTTACTAAATTGATCCACACGAAACCAATAATTTTACATTCCCATATCCAGGTCAGCATATAATGTGTAAAATTTTTGCAAACTGCATAGCAAAGTCTTTCCTAGAACTATAGTGTTTAGAGGGGTTGAAGTCCATAAGCAATAGCTTTTGCCAGTGTAAGGAGGTCTAGTGCATACTGTGGCTAGAAATGTGAACCCGTTGGAAGCTGATTTTGCTGATGCTTTTGAACTCGTGATTGCACATGGAAAGGAAAACTGCAGTCTTATTGTGTGGGCTGGATTCACTGCTATAAGTATTCAGTGCATGTTTGTCCTCAAGTGAGTTCCTTGCAGGATGCTATTTTAATAATGTCACCAGTTGAGGACAAACAACCTTTCCATGATTATTGTTGTAGCCTTCTGCTGTACTTAATTCACTTGAAATTCTGCCAGAATTGTATGTGATATTTCATCTAATTTCTATCCTCACATTAAAATGCTAAGTATTTGTGGTAAAAAGTTGTATTAACCTGAGAAATTCTGGAACACATTCATTTTTTCTGAAGTCATAGCACACCACTATTCATCTGAGATTAACCAATATCCTGCATCCGAACTCTGTTTGTAACATAAATTCTTGTTTCTTCCTTATGGGCAGCATGACCTTACACATTTTCAGTATTACACTTCACCTCACTATTATTATTTTATCCCCCTAAGCCCTCCTATTACTTTATGTAGAAGGACTTTTCTTCTGTATTGACGTTACCTCACTGACAGTTCATGTTTCGTAAGAAAAATTAATGAACGTATTTCTACTATTCATATAGAACTCTACTACTCTCCAGCCAGATCTTTCCCCAAGCAGCAGTGAGAGATATCTTACCTTTAATTGGTTTCCTATTCATCATTTTGTTTCTGATTTAATCATCTCCCTCCTATCTAACCATTAATTTAGTTCCCTAGGTGATGTCAATATAACTAATCAGAGAAATAAAGATGGCATATACTATGTGATCAGATGCTCGATCCCATTCTGTTAGACTTGCAGTGACATGCAGATGCATAATGCAGTTCTCTCAAACTCTGAAAGGTAGTTTTCCTTCTGCATTAGATTATAAAATGTTTTCTTTCCTCTCCTTTCAGGATGTCTGATTACCCTGATACACTTCTGAAGCACTTACTAGCCCAGTTAGGGCTAGATCTCTTCTCTGCAAATATATACCATGATTTGGGATTCAGGTCCCTGATGAAACTTAACTAAGCAGAGGGAGAAAAAATCCCAGAGCAAGTAACCTCCTAACATTTTGTCATAATAAACGTCCTCAGTTCATTGCAGTTGACTTTCATGAACTGATTCACTTTGTTCTTTAGTATTTTTCACTTGAAATGCAAAATTTTATCAGAAAACCTGTTTTTATTTATCCTTTAATAATGGACTTGTGGTTATTTTATTATTGATTAATTTAAAGCTATAGCTAAGGCTATAGAAAAAATTTCAGGATGACAATTGCATACACTGTATTGATTCATATTTGAGTCTTCAAGCTAGCAATCTTCTCGATTCTTTCGTTCTGAGAGCTACTCTCTGCCTTGTAGAGTCAATGGTTCATTCTGTTTTCTGAAACAAATACCTGGTTTAAAATGCTGGATTAGGGTTTTCAGCAGACATAAACTGTGTATGTGTACCAGTTTGAGACTGCCTGTTATTGTCATGTTTTTAATAAAGCTTCAGTGGGAGAAATTTAGATGGTTAGATGTGAATCCAGAAAGCAGACCAAAATTCACTTTCTGATATTCATGACAGTAAATTTCTTTATAGATAATTATTATCAAAAGCTATTTAAAATCTATTTCTACAGCTTGTAGTGTCATACTCTCAGAAATGTAAGAAAGGTAACAATTTTAGTAACAACCATCATCTCAGAAGGCATAGTTTTTAGCATCTCATTAGAAAGACAGCAGAGATCTGTGGACATTATTCTGATTACTTCATATAAGCATTATCATCATACTAGTAAGGCCAGGTGTGAACAGAGATCTGTACTGACTTAAGCAAACTTTCCCTGTACATTTGTCATAGCCAGAATTTTGATGACGTTTTTACATGCTCTTCAGTGTCTGTTGCTGAGAGGGAGTTGTGGTGTCATCCATCTTAAGGTTCTGAAGAGCTTTTCTTTCTTGGCCACTTACTGAAAATAGTGAAAATTCATGAGGATTTTTATTCATTATGTAAAGGATTAAGCAAGCAAGGTGTTGCCTCAAGACTGCATATTCTGGTTAGTATATCAGCTGACCACTTGAGTTTTAAGTAAATTTAGTATCATAAACTACTTGGGATGAAACACCATCTTCCTGCTTGTATGGCACTGTCCTGGGCACCATGACCCATTTAATAAAGTATATTCACTTTGCACAGAACAAACTTATTTTGCATCTCTGAAAAGCAATTTCACTAACCAAATCAAAGAAGAAGAAACATACCATCTTAAAAAAAAATAAAAAGTTGGTTTTGCTTCTCTTTTTTTTTTTAAATATTTTTATTTCAAGCTCTTCCTTTCACTTTAAGATACCTATTCATTTCTTTCATTTCTGCCATGCCTTTGCATTGCTACCTTCTCATTCCTTGACCTGTCTTCCACGAGCCTGATGTTTATGGACACCCACCTAAATGCTTCATCTTTGTGACAAAGTATGCTTCAGAAAATGACTGGTTCAGATTAATCCAGCCGGTGCAGTTCTTGGATTGTTCACTGATCAGTTCTGAGCATTTGCAGAAGGTATCATAATTTAACATCATCTCAGTGGTCATAACCAAACTTATTTTTGGAGATAGTCCAGTGAGGTTTACTGTTCTGTACATTCTTTTTAAAGTTCAAGTCTAACTTGGAAAGTAACTATGTTATAAAGTCTTGCATAGTGAAAAGTTTAGTTAATTTTATTCTCACTATGTGCTGTCAGAGAGTAATTGTGTAGAAATATCCTAGCAGAAAAGCTCATAAATTGAAAATTTATTTTATTATTTTAACTTGCTTCAAGGAAAATCTTTTTCTTTGTGTTATACATACATCCCTCTTGACCAGAGTATCGGCACTGTAATGTTCTGAAATCAGCATTAGTGGCTACATATTCAAAAGATCTAATATTCTTGATAGCCTGAACTCCATCCTTCAAAAACTTTAAGACTTTATGAAGATCTCTGTATATGTGTTTCTCTCTATGAAAGAACCTGAGATAAAGGTTACCATTGCAGCACATAGGATAGAGGTAAAGGTCTGAGGTAAATGCTTAAATCTTGTGGCATTGGTACTCTGCTGACAGAGAAGCTCTGGAGGTTGTGAAAACATTGGACATTTCTTCTTCTGTATGCTGAATGACAAAACAAAAATCTTGCAATCTTTTTGCTTCAGACATCAAATCTGCATAAAAGTGGAGAGGTGGGAGCCATTAACATGATGATGTTCATCCTACTTAAACTGAGAACTGTTTGGAATAATAAGGTTCTTATACTGCATTGCACTTGTGTTCCCAAATTCTGCTAGAGAAGTAGACCATTTTTCTCCAGGCTTCAGTCTCATTCAGGTACTAAGAAACATGCCGCCTTTACCAAATGGGCATTAACCTGGTAGAATAGATAAGGAAACACTTAGCTTAGCCATATATGCTTGGGCCTGTATTTTGCAGTCTTAAACACAAAATCAGAAGAGAAAGCATCTAAGTAAAGCAAAGATTCCATCTGTGGTCTGCCTTCAGTATATTGCCATGTTAATGATTTGAAGATTATCTTTTAATTTCAGACCCACAGAATTACTTTAAGGAACTAAGTCAATGTCCTGATCTCCTTTATGGAAAAACCCTGTCCCTAAATGTTTGTACCTTTAAAGGAAAGTGGTCTCCAGAGGTCAAATGAAGAGCACATCTGGAGGAGCACCTTTTGGCTGCCCTCTGTATAACCATCACTTTGGAGAGATGTTTCAACTGGAGCTCAGCTCTCCTTTAAATATGATTCTGAAAGTCATCCCTGTGGATATTACCCATCATATTCTTCTGTTGAAGAATCTCTACTATATTTTCCTCTTTTACTATTTTGATCTCACTTCGACTATTGTAATGATGATATATCACACACACACACCGTGATTTGCATTCCTGTTGTAACAAAGATCATCATTTTCTGTTTCCTCTCAGATCTGTGAGCAAGAAATGAACATTGTATCTCAGAGTATGTTAAGAGTGTCATTCTGTCACTTCTTTGTTCAAGAACAAATAGAATCTGATCATTCCAAAATTCCAATAAGAGTAAATGTAATGACCATTATCGATCTCTGTACTGGAGAAATTGAGATGCCAGCAGTCCAGCTTTGTCCCTTATGCCACAGGAGCCTACTAAAGCATGGTAGTGGACTTCAAGAGAAAGGTCTTTTAGTCTAGCATCTTTAAGCTTAGATCACATCTTAGGGTATCACAGTTATACTTTTGAAAAACATGTGTTAATTACCAAACAGTTGGCTGCAAACAGCATCAAGAATAAAAGTTGTTAATATACCCCAGCCTTTCAGTTCTATTTAAAACAAGTAGAGGAGATACGAAGATGCTGTATATTGAACAGAAAGGTATTAAGCCCATATAATGTGTTGAAAGTGATTTATTAAATGCCAGCAGTGTCTTGGATGTTAGACTCTCTTTTGGCTGTGCATCTGTTGATAAAATCGTGTTAGTTTAGGGTAGCAGGTAGTACTCCACAAGCTCTTGACTGGAACTGAATAACCTCCCGTCGTGTCTGTTCATATTGTTTGGTCTGTCAAGTATTTTAAAATTAGGACAGCCTGAAGGTAAGACTTAACAGTATTTCAAAAGTTACAAAGTAAAAGGAAACAGAAGATTTGGTCTGTTTACATTTGTTTGGTATAAACAGTTTTCATATGGTGATAACGGGCATGTGTTCTTCGCAGGGGAGGAGCTCTGCACCGGCCTCATTTCGGGCTGTTCCTTGGACTGTTCCTTCGGTTTCCAGACCGACGTCCACAACTGTGAGATCTGTCAGTGCCGACCACGGCCTAAGAAGTGCAAACCCATTGTATGTGACAAGTACTGTCCCTTTGGATACTTGTACGTATTCTCATTCTGAAAGCATATATAATCCCTGTATATATTGAAAATATGCAAAATTCAGGCATATGTACTTGTGTTTGCTTTGTGGCATAGCGGGGGAAAATATAGGAAAATAGAAATGTCATTACTTGATGTGAGATTAAAGTCTTCTTCAAAATGGATTTTGATTACCAGATGAAGAAACAGCAACTACAAAAAACAGCAGCAGATTATGAAAGCAAAGTAGTGCCTAAATTTTTTTTTTAAGAATACTTGATGAATGAGATGAAGAAGCTGCTTACAAATAACCTACCTTGCATGTAGCTCTTTGAAATTCTGTTTGCATGTTCTGTTGCCGTACCCTTTCATTTTATATCCCATTTCTTTTATTCAAAAGATTTTCTAATATTTCAAGCTTTTTTTAATGTTGCTATGACAGCAGACTAGTTTTAGTGAGACATTTCTGATAGTTACTTTACAGAATTCATGATGATCAGTACCATCTCTTATCTAAGTTTTTTTAAATGTATTGAAAACATGTGTTGTGAAACAGAAATATTTCTGATATATATTTGTTTGTGAAACAGGTGACAAAAACTGGTCAGCTCTTTTCTCACAGATTTCTTAGTAACCACACTGGTGGCTTCTATATATTTTACAAGTTCATTTAATTTTTGATGGGTCCATGACATGTTACTGCCTGCTTTTCATAACAGTTTAATTTCTGCCTCATGACACTTACCTTCAGATTCTGTTCATATGTAGTTTGTTTTCTTAGAATTTGTAATGAAGTTTATTAATGTTGCAGCTCTTAGTGTCTGATACTAACACTCCTTCAATTTCTGTTTCATTTTAGAGTTCTGTTTGATGTTTGTTCATAAACTCTGCAAGGTTTTATAACAGTAATCTGTAGTGTAGCATGTCCTTCTCCTAGTACATAGTTTCAATAAAGTTTTGAGAAATCAAAATACAGTAGAATCAGAATGACCAAAAAAGGTAGCAGAGATTTTAGTAAACTACAAATCAAGCTGTAACATTGTAACATTTTCACAAATTTAATCAGCTCTGCATACAGATGGTGCCAGTGAACAATGTATATTTTCTCTGGCTGTACTGCCAAATTTGAAGGGAAAAAAAGAGAATACCAGCTTTGCACTTTCCTTTAATCTTAATGCCATTCTTACCCAGAATGGTGTTCCCCATAAGAGAATATGCTGCTTGACATCTCTCTTATTGCCCACACAGCTTTTGCATTTTGCGTGGCTAAGCAGGAGGTGCCATAACAATGACAACAACAACAGAAAGAGTCATAACCCCCGGGGTGGGGGGGTATGTTTGTTTGCCAAGAATCTTTTCGGTTGGAAAAGGCTTTAAGACCAATGAGTCCAATTGCTAACTTAGTACTGATAAGTCCGCCTCTAAACAATGTTCCTAAGCACCTCATCTACATGCATTTTAGATACCTCCAGGGATGGTGACCCAGTCATTTCCCTGGGAAGCCTGTTCCAATGTTCAGCAAACATTTCCATGAAGAACCTTTTCCTATATCCAATGTAAATATCCTGCAGTGCAACTTGAGGCCATTGCCTCTTGACTTCTTGCTTGTTACCTGGGAGAAGAAACTGACCCCCACCTCACTAAAACCTCCTTTTGGGTAGCTGTAGAGAGTGACAAGGTCTCCCTTCAGCCTCCTTGTCTCTTGGCTAAAGAGCCTCAGTTCCCTCAGCTGCTCCTCCTAAGGTTTGTTCTCCAGGTCCTTCACCAGCTTTGTTTGCCTTTCTTTGGACATTTTCCAGCACCTCATTGTGCTTCCTGCAGTGATGGGCCCAAATCTGAACACAGTATTGGAGGTGTAGCCTCAGCAGTGCTGAGTACAGGGAGATGCTGACCTCCCTAGTCCTGCTGGCCGCATTATTTCTGATAGAAGCCAGGAGATGCTGTTGGCCTTCTTGGCCAGGTGGGCACACTGTTGGCTCATATTCAGCTGGCTGCTGACCAACAGCCCTGGGTCGTTTTCTGCTGGGCAGCTTTCCAGCCACTCTTCCCCAAGCCCGTAGCGTTGCAGGGGGTGGTTGTGATCCAAGTGCAGGACCCAGCATTTGACCTTGTTGAACTTCATACAACTCTACACCCATCAATCCAGCCTGTCCAGATCCCTCTAATTCCTGACTTCCCTCAAGTACATCAACACTGCTGCCCAGCTTGGTGTCATCTGTAAACTTACTGAGGGTGACTGCAATTCCCCTTTTCCAGATCATTGATAAAGACATTAAACAGAACTGGCCTCCATATATAGCCCTGGGGAACAATACTGGTGACTGTCCACCAACTGGATTTGATTCCATTCACAACAACACTTTCGGTCTAGCCATCGAGCCAGTTTTTTACCCAGTGAAGAGTACAACCCTTCAAGCCATGAGCAGCTAAACATTGAGTCACTTTTTTTCTCTTTCTGTGTTAGACAAGATGCTTGACTTGTATCGTTGAAGCATCCCTAGTGTAATTTGAAAATACCTATGTAATAGCAGTCCAGCAAAGTAAAGTACTAGCATTTAATGTAATCCTATATCAATCTTCACCTCTGTTCCTAAAACACAACTTCGTAAACTTTTAGTAAATGAGAGAGGGAAAGTAAGAATTTTAAATTGAGTAGTTATTACAGTTCTCTTCAGGCTTCTTGACTTCAAGAGTGGCTAAGAATTATTTTTAATATTGCAAGTGAGAGAATGTAAAGCAGGAAGAAAGTTACAGGAAAGGGATGTTAGTTTTGTCATCCCTACCACTTTTTCCCAGTGGTTTCAAAGGTAAGCATGGCTGAAGAGGGGTAGCAGAATGAAAAATGATTGAGCAGAAATACTGACTGCTTAGATGTTTCAGGGTTTTAGCTAGAATAAAGCTGCTTATATTAAGGATCAAAGGAGTGAAGTCAATTAAAACAAGTAGAAAGCATCCAAGAAGAGTAAAGTTTGAGCCACACCATTGAGCAGGCACAAAATCCAAGATAGTCTCTTAAAGCTGGGAGCCAGAGAAAAAGCAAGTAAGTACTGGAATTGAGTTTGGCAGTCTTCAGACTACATATCTGAACTTTTTATTTCTGTTTTATATTTGTGTTTTAAAAAACTAATTTCTGCTAACAGTGCTCAGTTATTGGTTATTTTTTCAGATTGGTTTATAAACTTGGCAGATTAATCTAGTTTGTTTAACACTAAGGCTGTCAGGTATTGGAGCTTATACTTTTTCGATATCATAGTTCTTATTGTCTGTAGCAGGGCTGATAACTTAAAGCTATCAGGACAGAATAAAAAGAGTTTTTTCATCCACATACTCAAGGTGTGTGCACACGCATGTGTTTGCATAACAGAGACATTGGGAATGAAGTACAAAATTCATTACTGTTTGCTCAGTGTGATTGAATATTGTTCAGCTTGGAATTGCAAAAGCTGTTTTTAATTTTAATATTACAAGTGCATAAATAAATTATTATTTTCAAGGCCATTTGTTTTAAACTATTCAAAAGTTATAGTATGAGAAAAGCATTAAATAAGGGCTATTTAATGTCTTCAGTCATTGCCTTTTTTGACTTATGCAGAAATAGCACGAATGTATTCTTGAACCAAGTTCTAGGTCTTTGTTTCCATTCCAGTGAAGTCTATTCTTTGACTTTTCTGTGATATCTAAAGCAGTCAAGTTTCTTTCTCCTTTTGGATTCTTTCATTTTGCTAATACTGGTAACTACCATAATAAGTAGTATTGCCCAGGGGTCAGTATTGGGTCCAGTCCTGTTCAGTATGATCTGGATGAAGGGATAGAGTATACCCTCAGCAAGCTGGATGATGACACAAAACTGGGAGGAGTGGCTGACACACCAGAAGGCTGTGCTGCCATTCCGCAAGATCTGGACAGGCTGGAGAGTTGGGCTGAGAGAAACTTCATGAAATTCAACAAGGGCAAGTTTAGGGTACTGTAGTTAGGGAGGAATAACCCCATGTATCACATGGGTGCAGGTTAGGGCCTGACCTGCTGGAAAGCAGCTCTGTGGAAAAAGACCTGGGACCAGCAGTGTGCCCTTATGGCCAAGAAGACCTGTGGCATCCTGGGGTGCATCAAGACGTGTGGCCAGCAGGTCAAGGGAGGTTCTCCTCCCCTTCTACTCTGCCCTGGTGGGGCCACATCTGGAGTGCTGTGTGCAGTTCTAGGCTGGTTCAAGAAGGACAGGGAACTACTGGAGAGGGTACAGCAAAAAGATGGCTATAAAGATCATTAGGGGAATGGAACATCTCTCTTACAAGGAAAGGCTGAGGGAGTTGGGCCTTTTTAATCTAGAGAAGAGAAGACTGAGGGGAGATCTTATCAATGCTTATAAATACTTAAAGGTTGGGTGTCAGGAGGATGGGACTAGTCTCTTTTCAGTGGTGTCCACTGACAGCACAATAGGCAGTGGACACAAACTTGAACATAGGAAGTTCCATCAAAACATGAGGAGGAACTTCTTTACTTTGAGGGTGACAGAGCACTGGAACAGGCTGACCAGAGAGGTGGTGGAGTTTCCATTTCCAGAGACATTCTCTAGGTAACCTGCCTTGGCTCGTGAGTTGTACTAGATGATCTCCAGAGGTCCCTTCCAGCCCTAAACATTCTGTGATTCTCTTATCTTCACTGGAAGTCCCAATGTAGGTGTAACACTGAAGTGTTAAGAATGTTTTTCTACTCCTGATAAGGACTATTCTGGACTATCGTTACCAAAGTCATTTACTATTAATGTATTTTGTTTAAGTATGTTGTTTATTGTTTCATTCTTAGCATTTGTTGCACAATACCTCTGCCAACATCATGATGTAGGAAGAAATACTCTTTGGTTTGCTTATATTAAACTGATTTGTGTTTAGAGGAAAGTGGACAGTATTTTTACAACTTTAAATGGAACACAGTAGAGACCTTAATACCCTGTGGTGAACTGAATAATTTTTTACCTTCAAAATTGTGAATTTCCAGGGGAGAAAAAAAAATATTCTTTTAAGATAAGACAGTAAATATCTATTCCTGAACCTGTGCTCCCATTGTGTTTGACTGACAATAACATTCTTTATATTTGTCTTATCTCATTAATACCAAACCATGTATAAAAACAGTGGTATTTTCTTTGGTCCTGTTTTCTTCCCTAGTTTTTAGTAAAGGTGCACCCCTTCTGCTTACATATGTTTTTATTCTGCAACTTCTGATTTTCACTTTTTTTTACTTAAGTAAAGATTTCTCTTTACTGTTGTCTTCTGTGCTACTTCTTAGTATTGTTAGTTTTGCAGTGAAGTTGGCTGTTCCATGTGAACCAAAGTAATTAATAAATTAGTGAAGTATGATTAATTCAGAAACTTGTTACTTGGTTTGAGAAGTTTGACTTTCATGGTCTGTCTCTCATGACCTGTGACTTAACTGGTTTTCTAAAGAAAATTTGAAAGGAAGATGAGGAAGATCCTTATCTGTAATTGGAAGATGACCCTCAGATTGCAGTGAATTTCACCTGTGATTTTAAGGGTTATACTCTGACATACCAGTAAAAGTCATCAGGAATAATTTTTTTGAAAATAATAATTTAAAATGTTCTATGGGCCTTGTCTTGTTACACTTCAGGTGAGATGTGCCTCCATTATTTTCAAAGGCTTTGAAGGAGACATCTAAAAATGAGAACTCAAAAATGGAGCCTAATATCCTTGGTACCTTAATAAACTGCTGTTCTGTGTTTGAGTGCAGTCCTCTTGACTTAGTGTCCCTTAGTTTGTGTGTGTGATCTGTGAGTATTATCGTGCTGGTAGGTGTACCTAAGCACTTTAAGGTAATTGTTAATAAATTTGTGGTCTGTGTAAAGAGCTGATTGTATGGGGAAACCTAAAGTGTCCACACCATCTGCTTCAATGTGGACATACTTGAAGCTTACATTAATGCAATCTACCTGGAAACAATTTAGTCCTCT
>VWZY01004004.1:84157-110536 GCA_013399075.1 Chloroceryle aenea | reverse complement strand
GGGGGGGGAATAGATGGGCCTAGCTTTATATAAAGAAATTGATCAAATCATTCATTTTGGCAAAATGCTTACCTGTAATAAAGAAGTGATGTCTCCGTTTCTGAGGATAGGTAATGGCGTATGAGTATTGTCCATGAGCTGCAAGAGCACTAAACAAAAAGAGCTGCATAGTCCCAGGTGCAAGTATCTTTCAGTGTACATCGTGTGTCAGGGATAATCAGTTAAAGTATACAAATTTCAGGCACAAATCCCAATGATTTTATTAACCTCTGGAGGAAGCAGCCGGTGTCTTGAGAGAATGTATGATGCTGTCACATAAGAGTAGGGAAAGTCAGAAATAATTTTCAGAGTGTAATCTAAGAGAATAGTAAAACAGGCTTTATTTTCCAGGTTAACTAGGCTTACTTTGTACATCTGATGAAGACTAAAATTAGAGTAATACACTTCAAAATGGAAACTCAGATGTGCAGATCTTCAGAAATTGAATGTATCTGGAAATTAGTGAGAAGGAAGAAAAATGACAAACAGGTTAAAAATCACAGACACTGAATCTTGCAATTTGCAACTATTTATTTGAAGTCCTAGATGCCATAAAATGACACCTTGATCAGACACTGACTCGCAGTGTCAGATTTGGACCATTTAATGACTTGCCTAGGTGCTCCCCAGTGTAAAGCATGCTGTCTGCCCTATTGTACCATATCCCATTCAGAGGAGTTGTAGGAGGTTGGTGAAAACATCATATGGGTCAGGACTGCTCTTCAGATAAGTACTGAACCACACAGCTCATCTTCAAATAGAAAGCATTATAAAGAAGAATTTTTTCAGCCTCTCACAGAATTACATTGCTTGTTGTAAGAGTATGAATTTTTAGATTGTATGTATGACTCATTTAGTGTATTTACCTCCAGAGGAAAAATCACAGATTTTTGTGTGTTTTCTGTACTTAGATAAGCTGAAACACAGTCTTTTTCCTATTTTGGGTTTGCTTTGTTCAGATTTTTTTCCAACCAAAATGTGCATTAAACAAATCTGTGGAAAACCTATGTGAATTATGTAGCAAAAGCATTTTAGAAATGACAGCAAATATTAATGGGCATAGTATGCTACCTGGGAGTAAGATAAAGATTTTTTTTTTAAAACAAGTTAATTTCAAGCTGATGTTAGTGTTTTAGAAACCCAGTCTTGGGGATGATCCTTCACTTGCATTTTGTATGCCTGAAAAAAAAAATGAACCTCAAGGATAAATAATCTTCTATTTAACTTCTGGGTTTAAATATAGAATGTAATGTAATTATGCACAATGCTTGGCTGGCATTTTTATATAATGAGTATTTAAGTCTTAAGATCACTGTAATTAAAAAAAAAAGAAAAACCAAACAAACAAAAAAAAAAAAAAAAAAAAAAAAAAAAAAAAAAAAAAAAAAAAAAAAAAAAAAAAAAAAAAAAAAAAAAACCACAACCCCACTAAATAAAGGTAATTACCACTTTGGTCTAAGAAAATATACGAATAATTGCACTGAATGAAATAGCATTTAAAGAATGTTATTTCAGAAGCCTGATGTGACTTCCAAGCCTGTTATGACCATCAAAAGCATGGGATATAATGGAAGACAAATCTCTATTTTAATCTGAAACTTTGGTCACAAAAAGGACATAAAAGAAGCAAATATTAAAACAAGAGTATATTAAAGAGTGAAAAGTTAAGGAGTAATCATCACATTTGTGACACTTTCTTTGTTTTTTAAGACTGTCAAAGGCTAGTAATAGGAAAACCTATTTGGAGGAACCAAAACCTTTTCAGAGTTGTTTAAAAAAACATGTTCATTAGAGTACAGTGTTTGAAAGGTCTGCACATTAATGGAAAGAAGCATTTCTTTTGGTATAAAAAATTATGTGATTACAGCACTTAAGGAGGAAAAAACTAGATTGATAGGAGGACAGAAAGTCTTCCATTTTCCATCTTACTATGTGACAATTTGTTTTCCTCAGCCTTTTGACTAAACCTCGTTAAAGCAGTATGTTTATCAGCAGACTAATGAAAATCATATATTGTTTCCTCCCTCTGCCTTTGTCTTGAACATCTTCATTACAGCTTCACCTTGGCCCCATATCTTGGGGAGCCACAGAAAATTCCTCTCTATATGAAGGGAAATAGTACACTTGTGCCTGAAGTTTGAATGGTATTCTCTATCTTCCTGAAAATACAAGTAAATATTCAGTATAGGATTCTCAGAGGCTGCATGTTTATGGTCCTGTGAAGTGATGTTGTCAGGTGATGATCTAGATTCCAGCCTAGCTTTACCTGGAAGCTTTGGAAGTTTTTTTGTTCTTGATGCTCTGTACTCTGTGTGCTGAGAAGTTCTCTGGTTTACTCCATTTTAAAATGTTATTGTGAGCCTGATACTTTTTATATGGATTATTGGCATTCCACATGCTAGTTTTCAAGTAAGCTTTGTGTCTGCTTATTTTCAGAAATATCTCTGTAGTTTTCATATTCAAAGAGAGGAAATCTACTATACTTTACATACTGTTGGAGAACAAAAAGTTAACAGTAACTTGTGTTATAAAAACATAGGAATTGTGACAGATTTCTACCTACCCCCCAACTTCTTTATAGTTTTAGAAGTTTTTCTTGAAAAAGTAGATTGATCATCAATAGTAGTCATTAACACATATGTCTGTATTATCTGCTATGGCTTGAAAGTACCATATGCAGATCTTTTACCAGTCATGTGAAAGGGAGCACGTGCCTGGGATGGAGACTTGTACACCCACAGACCAATGAACCTATGTGTAACAGTTAATGTAATTTTCTTTACTTGATCATTCACTTCTTTAAGGGATGGGTTTGCTTTAAAGATCATGACATGTAGATATTTAAAGTGACCTGCTGACCTTTTACAAATTATTTTGGTCATCTAGGAAGAACAAGCATGGCTGTGAAATCTGTCGGTGTAAGAAATGCCCGGAACTGCCTTGTGGTAAAATCTGCCCAATGGGCTTCCAGCAGAACAACCATGGCTGTGTTATCTGCAAGTGCAGAGGTAGGTGTGAGTGCATTAACGCCTCTAATTACAACTTGTTTTCAAAGTGTTTGGAAGCTAGAGCAAACAAAAAGGAATACTGCACAAAATATGTAAGAACTGAAGTATGATAACCAGTGGGGGAGTTGTTTCAGCTTTGTTCAAAGGAGTGTATTATTTTGCAGGTGTGTGTTATCTCTCTTCACTGTGGTTTCAACAGAAAGCCTTAGCTCTACTTTCATCTCCCATTTCAGTGTCACACAACTCAGTTCATTATCATTAATAAAAATTAGATCAGGGTCTTAAAAAGTAACTACTAGTTTCAGTTCCTAATTATGTGTATGCACACTTTTAAGTACTTTCCTTAACAAGAATGGAATTTAGAACATGCACAAATATTTAGCAAAATTTACTTGATCCCACTCTAAGTAGCATTTATTGTTAACATGATCATAACAATACTAAGCCAAGAGAGTATCACTTCAATATAACTTCATTAGAAACTTGTCCAACAACAAACAAAACACTCACCAGTAGATTCTGAGAGAGCTGCAAGTCCTTTTTAAAATTTTGGGCCAAAATCCCTAAGTAAGAGGAAGGAATGGGTAAAGGCCCTGTCAATTAGCTCCACTTTGTAAATTGCTTCTGCCAGGACTAGGTTATGCTAGGTTTAATAGAAGTAGACCCACAGAAGTACAGGGCTGGGGTAGTCCTCTGAAGAGTTAATTTCTCTGCCCTCACATAAAATAGAGTATATCTGGATAATCCTTGACAGATGTTTGTCTAAGATTTAATTTATTAAGAATCTCCACTCAAAAGAAAAAAAGAAAAAAAAAAATTTGTTTCTTCCAATTTTGGAGTATACTTTGTAATAATTCAGAAAAAAAAAATGATTACATCAATTTCTTTGTTTATTAATGAAGGAGGATATTACCTTCTAAGACTTTTGTGTGTTAATAATCATTTTAATGTAGGATGGAATTCCAGTGATATTATTCAAATGGGAATTAATGTATAAACTGACACTAAAATATAGAAGTGTAGTAACTGAATATAATTTCTTTTTTCATAGTATTTCTGTTCGTGCAATAGGATAAAGTCTATTTTAAGAAGTATTTTGTCCTTCTGCCATGGATTTTCTTTTTAATTCACAAAATGGTATACTGATGTAATTTCTGTGTGTTGGATTCTTATTCTGCTAACATGGATCAAACTGGCTCCATACCATCTGCTTGTGGTTCTTAGACCACCTTTGATAAATCTGCCACAGCCAAAGAAGTGCTGACCTATATGTTAGTGTTAAAAGAAAACAAACAAACAAAACAACCGCTTACTAAAATTACATGTAAACTGTACTACTTTTCATATTGCATCCTTTTTTAAACAGAAAAAGATACAAATAAACTTTTATTTATCTGTGTCAGCAGAACATAGTTGACATACCACTGAAAATAAGTCAGTTCACTGACAAACTGATCCTAAATCCTTCATCATGATGATTTGGGTGAGGGGGTATTTGTTTATAAGCAGAGTGAACTTAGAGCCAAAGAATATATTAAGGCTGAATCTTGGAGAATTTAAATACCCCGTAAGATACAAATGAGACTTTATCCTCCCTAGACCAAACTGCGTGTATGTTCTGGCTGAGTTCAAATAATGCAGCAGTCCAGGCTATGGTATTCTCATCTCCGTAAAAGCTAGGAGTGCAGGCTAAAATTGTCAGAGCAGTTATCTTCCAGTCATGTTATTTATCATAGTAATATAAACAAATTTCTCATAGGTTATTGTTTTATGAAACATTTCCAGTATCTAGAATGACCCTGTTAGAACATAATAGTGATTTTTTTTTTGTCATCCTTGACAGAACATCCTTAGCTCTTTATGTTCTACATGTTATCAGATACTTCCATATAACCTAATGCACTAATAATGTAATATTTCATTTTAAATATGCTTCATGTTTTCTGCTGTTTTCCTCTGTTGTATTTGGAGGAATATCTTTTTTCTGATATTAGTTAGCCAGTGCTGCATTTCTGTATGTGTAGGTACAACAGAAAGAAGGGATTGTATCTACCAAGGAGATGCATTCAGCTACATCCTACCATCCTATTCAGTATTTATTATTAATTGTTTCATGTGCATTGTTACTTTATTTCCAAGTATAAATTACAGAACTATTAATCACTCAATCTTATACGTGCTTTAAAAATAAATGCAATCCAGGCATGAAGTTGATGTGGTGGTTTTTTTCCTAAGCAACACATGCTTATGAGGACACTTCATTTTCCTTTAATTTTGTGCAGAGGCAACTGCTTCTCTTATGCCTCCTGTTAAAACAGGCTCTTGCCTGTCAATGGATGGGCGCCGACATGAAAATGAGGAGAACTGGCACGATGGCTGCAGAGAATGTTACTGTCACAACGGACGGGAAATGTGTGCCTTGATCACCTGCCCTGTTCCTAATTGTGGCAACCCCACCATACATCCAGGGCAGTGTTGCCCATCATGTCCAGGTAACGTACTTTCTTCTGTATGCTTTGTGATTGGGTTTCATTTACATGTGTTCTGTTTTCTAATATATAAGTATGTATATATAAAATATATATTATCAGTATATATATTAATTAATTGATATTATATATAGAATTTATAAAATATATAGAAAAATAATAATTATAGAAATATATTAATACCATGCATCATTCAATAGCAGGTATATATGAAGGTTTATATGCCCAAATATAACATGATAAGGGGCTTTCATCACGATGTCAGACGTGAAAATGGGAACTTAAATAATTAAAGCATATGCATGTTTTGGGTCCTAACATGTTAATATTTGATGCATTGAAATCTTTGCACTCGAAAAAGTTTCTAGCCTGGACTAGCTATAATGGCAAATTTATACACACATACAATTTTTCTACGTATAATAATAAATATTATAACAGGCCACTACATTTTCTCCTTTTCAGTTTGAGTTGGAGTATTATTAAAACTCATCTCCTGATCTATGTTTCACAATCTCTCAAGGAGTACACATTAAAACAGAAGGCTCCTGTGCCACCAGCAGTAGATTATTTTAATGCTTTAGGTGAGAAGGCCAAATACAATTAATGTTGCATTCCAATACAATTTTAGTAATAAGTGTTAATATGAAAACCATCTTTGAAAGATATTAGAGTGTGAACAGAGTATAAATTTAATGTCCTTCATCTTCAGAATGATTCCTATAATATTTTATGTGCTCAATAGATTATTTTGTAATACAGCTATAATTTCTGTGACTTTATTGGAAGTCATGTTACAAGTAGGAACAAGGCTCATGATAGTACTATGAATAGCAAAAAGGTAAAGCAGCACTGGCAAAATTTCAGCAATTATGAACTGTTCCAAATTTTTTGTAAAGAACGGGATATCCTAGGGGCAAAATAAACAGTCAGATACTCTTTCTGAAGGTGACAGTGAAGAGTATGTCCACTGTAGCGCCTAAGATAACCAGTCTCCTTACATTGCTTAGACAAATGGTGATCTCCAATCCAGCACACACCATGTGGTAACTGGAAAAATATAGCCCCAAAAAAGACACAGGTCTCTAAATGGTCTGCGTGCCTTTCAGCTTTTCATAGTCTGCACCACTCTCCTCTCGGTATCGAGACAGGGCACACAGTCTCTGTAGTTCCTGTCTTTCCAGGGCCAGCCATGGTGTTGCTTTTGTCACTGGCTTTCATTGAGCCAAAGGTGTTTTAAATACTAATACTAACTAATTTAGCAGTGGTTGCTCAGGTTGAGCTCTTAGTGCTTGGCATCTTAGTAATGACAAGCATTAATGAAATTTTTAGCTGAGGTGAAAACACACTAGGGGAGCCATCCTTTGCTTGCTTGCTTGCTTCTCTCCTGCATTATGCAGCATTGGTCCATATGCATCCCATCAAATACTGTCATTCTTTCTGCCAGTTTTCCACACACACATCCACAGTCTGTCTTAAATAGTTTTCTTCTCTATGAAACCTCAATGTGGAAAAAAAGAATATTAATATAACAAAATAAAAAAAAATATTCAGTTGTGACTATTGTTGAAGGAGAAGCAGTGTTATGGTTTCACTGCAGCAGGCAACTAAGCACCATGGAGCCACTCACTCCTCCCCCACTCTGATGGGATGGGGAGGAGAATAAGGGGTGGGGGGAAGTAAAACATGTAGATTGAGATAAAAACAGTTTAATAAATGAAATAAATTGTTGTTATTCTTAAGATAACAACAAGATAGAGAAATAAAACCAAGGAAAAGTCAAGTGATGCACAATACAACTGCTCACCACCTGCTGACAGATTCCCAGACAGTTCTCAAGCAGTTATCTGTCCACGCCAGCCAACTCCCCTCAGTACTGAGCATGACAACCTATAGTGTGGAATATCCCTTTGGCTAGTTCAGGTCAGCTGTTCTGGCCATGCTCCCTCCCAGCAACTTGTGCATTTGTTTGCTGGAAGAGCCTGAGAAACTGAAAAGTCCTTGACTTGATATAAGCACTACTTAGAACTAAACCATCAGTGTGTTAACAACATTATTCTCACACTAAATCTGAGTCACAGCACTGTAACAGTTACCAGGAAGAGAATAATATTTGTCCCAACCAAAACCAGGACAAGCAGTCAAAAAATAACAAATACAGAATATTATATTCCTAAAGTCACATTACTGAACGAGTATGTTGTTTTACATGCACATGAGCTGGAATTCAGGGCTTCACAGAACTGTTGGCATACCTGCAGTAGTCACGCACTTTTTCACGATTTGTATATTATTGTAGGGGATGGTACACTTCATAGGGGTGAGAACAGGTTAGCATGTCAATCTTGAATTAGATAAATATTCAGGATTCAAAATTTAAAAGGTAGAATGGTTCTAGTTCCAGCAGTTCTGTTCTTATGTCCTCAAGACTTATTCTTGATTTCAGTCTAGTATCAGCATACTTGTGTGTATTGATTTACCTAACGCATACAGAACACCTCAGAACATTCCAATAACAGTAATATTAATTCTGGTCTTTGAGAAGCAGTAGTGTCCAGTTACTTCATGTACAGAGAATGAGTGTGGGTACATCCTTTCATAAGCCCAATGTTAAGTTTACAGAAGAAATATCAGTGGAAGAAATTGGCAGTACCTATCTTCTCACTTTTCTTCTGGATCAGACCAGTGTTTGACATGGAACACCAGAAATGTTGGTCTACTGCATAAAAGTGATTGCTTACCCAGTAATGTCTGTTCCTTTGAGATCCAGTGTCTGCATAGGTTTGTCTGACATCCTTTCCTGCTTTCAGGATACTAGTCAACTAGCTTCGGTGTTAGCAAAGTCATATTTGGTATAAACTCTTATGTTAGAGCGGACACGACATTTTTTTTTAAGTGACTGCATATGTGAGTGTATGAATTAATATGGCCAAATTCGTCCCAGTGTGGCTTTGTTTGTCCCACTGAGATTTTCTGTTAGAAATGTACTTCTGATCTTACTTTGCCATGTATTGATTCCCCACTGATGTTTTTAACTGAGTATCATGGATTTCTGTAGATAGGAATGCAATTTAGAATTACGAGACTGTGAGCACATCACTTGAATGTGTCTGGCATAAGGATATCAAAATAATTAGCAAGCATGATAAAATGAGTTGTGAATTGCACCTTTAACCTAATGATAGGGAAGTGGCAGCTCTCAAATCATTTCTTCAGACAAAAAAAAAGTAGGTACATTCAATTTCATATTTAGTCTTCAACAGAGCAAGATATGCCTTGACTGCTACAACAGTCATTATAACTATGTTTTTATGTATTAAGAGGTTTAAGTGGATGGTCACAATCCACGAAAGCTCTAGGTTTTCTGTAGGATTTAAGAAAACATTTAATTGGTAGTGTTTTGCAGAACCATGCTTCCCAGAGAGTATTTGTTTGGCTAGTTGCTCCTTCAGGAATACAGTAATTGTGTGTTTGTAACAATTCAGTTGCAGTGATATATCAATCTCAAGGCTGATAAGGGAGCAGTAAGCAATACCATATGTACATCAATACTATGGCTATGCTCTTCTGATTATGAGCAGTATATGAGCTGTAGTAAATCAGGCCTGTGACTTTGCAGAGAATGAAATGCAAAGGATATGACTGGGAAAATTTCCAGAAAATAATTAGTAGTACCTTTGCTGTGGTGAGTTAGGATGTCATTGCATAAAATGTAATGTATTGTGGCAGCTGAAATAAAATACAGTGACAAGGCAGCAGACCATGTATTCACTTCAGGTAAATGCTACTGAAGGACATGTGTGGTTCACAAATGTAAGCAATAGAAAAAGCATAGCATAAGTAAATCAGTATAAGATAAAATAATTCCTTGAAAGAAGGAATGCACAAGTACTTGGCCAGAGTCAGGTTCCTTGAATTCTACTGACCATTCTCCAGAAATGAAAACAAATAATTGAGTGGTGTATCTTCTACATGCCAATGTCATACAGCAAAGGACACTGACACTGTTCTCCAGAGAAGTACAGCAATGCTACAAATGTGGAGAGAAGCACATACACTTCGTGTGCCTTGGGCTCCGTAAATGACTGGAGGAGCTGCTATCCATTTAATGTTTCTGTCCTTAACCAAGATACCTGGAGTAGGATGATGTTCATATTAGACATCTTTATCATTAAGTAGGAGAGAGGGACCTTCAGAAAGTTTAGAGGCACAGAGTCATTGCCTGGAAGTCAATTTGTTTCTCATCCCCTCCATTCATAGCACAGGAAACCTGCGGTAGCTCACTCCCTGATGTAGGCACATAATTTAGTTGTCTAATGTTAGATGGGTTGAATTCAGGCTGAAGGACATCACTTATAAACCCAAAGCTTCATCTTGCAGCACGTAGCTTTCAACCTCATGGCTCCTGTACTTAAATAAAATATTCTGTGTGAAGCACCTCAAGTCCTATACACATTGCATGGAAAAAGCTGGTTGACTCAGTCCATGTCCAGAGCAACCAGCATGGTAAGCTGACAGCTGTTGTCCTTATTGCACCTTATGTGGGGGTAGGCTTCAAAGCAGGCTGTGTGGAGGCAGTTCATGACATAACCTCTTCTTAAGGGTAAGTGCTTAAACACTTTCAGAGTGCAGGACAGGTTTCTTTTTTCTTTTAGAGCCCCAAGAGGTAAAGAGAGATCCCCCATTTTTTTAATACCTCAGTGACTGGAGGACACAGATGCTGAACAAGGAAAACAGTTTCATTTCCTTTCTGAACTTGAAGGAAGTCCAATCTGTTCTTTAAATTACCTAGGTTACAGACTGGGTGAGTCTTTTAGCTAAGGCAGTAGAGGTAATATAATTAATTGTGTGAAAGAACTTGAATTAAGGTTCATTTGGTGAGATACAGTCACTGGAAATATGAGTCTACACACTGTGGTGTCTCCTTGGGTGCAGTTTTTTTTTCAGGAACTGTAGATAATTACTTCTCCATATATTTATTTTAACAGAACTAAGTGATGAAGCACTTCTACTAGTGTTAAGTGCTTGTATGTTTTTAGGGGTTTGGGATTCTGTATTTTTATTTTTTTTGTTTAATCTGGCACCAGAAGATACAGACACATATCACTCAGGAAACTTAAGGACAGACAGCTGACTCTAGATTTCCTAAATCCCAGATGAGAAACGTACTTATACATCCTTTCAGGAATTGCACTGATGCTAATATTAAACAGTTAAGAAACTGATTAGTGTAATTTTTCAGAAAATGGCAATTGTCTTTTGTAATTCTTACAAAGAGTTTTTTTCTGAAATGTAAAAATACTTGAAGTTATATTTGATTTATATTAACTAGAATTTATTCAGACTGATTCTCAGATTTTCAGTTTATCTTTTTCCCATTTTTCATGAGATGCTGGTGAAATAAAAGTCAAAAGTGAAATCAAGTTGAAAGAGCTTCACTAAGAATGGATTGATATGTGGTTTTCTTATTTCTAATATTTTCAATAATAAGAAAAGTTATTAATCCTGATACATTTGTTAGTCATTAGAGTCACAGCTGATTTTTACCTGTCTTCCAATTCTCTTTTTTCCCCAGATGAAATAATTGTGCAGAAGCCAGAGTTCACCAGTCCATCAATCTGTCATGCTCCTGGTGGGGAATACTTTGTAGAAGGAGAGACATGGAATATTGATTCTTGCACACAATGTACATGCCACAGTGGACGTGTCCTGTGTGAGACTGAAGTCTGTCCACCTCTTCTTTGTCAAAACCCCACCCGCACACAGGACTCCTGCTGTCCACAGTGCCCAGGTATATATATTGACAAACAGCTTCCATAAGAGTCCTTTCTTAATAGGAGAATGTGTGATTTGAGTATTGAATGTTTCAGTATGTGCACAGCTGGTTGTTGTGGTGCCTTTGCTCTTTAGCAGTTTGGAGTGAGAGCCTGCAGTCCTCTGTTTCAATAGCAAAACTTGACTGTGTGCAAGAGGTATTTTATATGTAAAGGGGCGTTGTGACCCTGAAGTTTGAACATCTTTAAAGGCAATCTAAAAATGTAAGAGTCACATGAGAACCAAAATCTTTACTTGGAAGGCCTATGAAATATGCTTATTATGAAATATTGTTTATGAAAACATGCAGGAGTAGAAAAATTTGATGATCAAGTCAAAGTGCCAGGCAGGTACAGGCTTATTTGTTTTCCCTCCTACATGCCTTGTTTTATATGAACCTTTTTATTAGTATTTTGTCTATTTTGGATTCGATCTCAAAAATACTTCTGTGTGCTTTTACCTTTACCTGGTATGATTTGACAGTGACTTAAAGGCAACTGAATAATATCAAAGCATTTCAGCCCAGCAGGTGTGCCTGATTTCTCCTAGATTGCCTCACAGTGTCAGGAAGGTAACAGGATTTGCTTTCGCTTGAGAAAAGAATTGCAATTATAAATGAATGTGATTCCTATTTTACATAGTAAATAGGGGAATTTATTGCAGTGGAAATGTGTCAAACCCATGAATTGTATGTTAACTCACTGAGAAAATACTTTAATAAAGAAAAAATCTAAAAATTTTATATCAGGGGAAAAAAAAGGAAAAAAAAACCTTAGGTTTTCTACAGGCTGTTCATTGGGGTTTTGAATGTGGTTGTTTTGGTTTTTTTTGACAAAGTATTTTCACTAAAAAAATCAGCCAATTCTTTTTACTTCCATTTTTCTCTTATTAATAAATAGTGAACATTTGCTTAACTTCAAAATAATGTTGGGTATATTTGTATGATTTTTCCTCACTGCCTATATAAGGAGCTTAGTTTCATAAACTACACAGGTAGATTGAGAACCTGATCTGAGTGCACTTATGAATCCTTTTTTTTTCCTTCTCCTTTTCTTATATGGTCTCTGCACATGCAGTCATACTTCTTGATCCAAAATGTCTGTTAAGATACCACTTCATCGCAGAAATAGGTCTCCCCCATGTGCAGGTATGAGAATAATGCAGACCCATTGGCATCAAGCTGAAGCCTGATCAAGTTCCATTTTTTTCCCAGCAATTTATAATTAGCTTATATAAGTCCACTAGTGGAGGTGACAGCGACATAATAGCTTTCACTTTGCATCATTCAAGGATTTGAACTGATATGGCAGAAGCTGAGATTCAAGTTTTAGATTTAAAATTTAATCTCTATAATTTAAAGTGGACTCTTGTATACCATTCAGTTCAGAGCATTCTGAGGGACTGCTTCTGATTTTCATTTTGCCTTCCTTTTTTATCTCACTTTTTTTTTTAAGTATACTCAATAAAGGTCTACCTAAACTTTATTCTAGACCACATAATGAGATCTTCAGTTCCTTACATGTGATGAGGAGGCATAAGATTCTGTCCTAGTTCTTCTGAAGTAGTGAGACAATGTGTTACAGTTCCATTGTGTTCTTCAAGAGTTAACCCTCTGAAATAATATGAAATAAGTTAGCTACTGTAAATTAATAACATAATCTTTTTATTTACAGATGAGCCTCTTCAGCCCTCTTCATCGAGCAATGAGAGCATGCCCAGTTATTGCAAAAACGATGAAGGAGATATTTTTCTGACAGCTGAGTCCTGGAAGCCCAATGTCTGCACTAGCTGCATTTGCATGGACGGTGTGATTAGATGCTACTCTGAGTCTTGTCCACCAGTATCCTGTGAGAGACCTGTTTTGAGAAAGGGACAGTGTTGTCCTTACTGTATTGGTAAGCAAATAAAAATAGTTGATAACTTCCTGTTCTCTTCTTGGGAATATGAAAGAAGTTTCATTCCCAAATTAAAATATGTTTTCCCCATTTTGGGGAGGTGCAGTTTGTGCCTTCAGTTGAACTTGAGAGTGAAATCTGCATATAGGGAGCTTTGAGGATCACGATTTGGGGGTTTGAGGTAAAAGTGCAGGAAGATATAAATGTAATTTGCTTATAAACTTTTCTGCTGAAACCTTGGTAATATACTTTACTAGATGAAAATGTTACATGAAAATTCTTTTATTTAAAGGAAAATCTGCCAGGTAATACTGAAGTTATTTCAAGGTATGTGACAATATGAAGAAATTAGTAATTAGAACTGAAGATGATAAGCTGCAGCATTATGAAATTTCACAGAATGGAGAACTGTTAATAAGGCATCTAAATTAAAATACAGGAAAAAAAGCAGGAAGTTCATTATAGTTTTAGAAGAGTTAAAAAAATGAGAAAAATGTAGAGAAATTTGTATATTGAGGACCATGGACTAGTTTTGATTTTGGAGTTGAAGTAAATGGTTGTTCTTGTAACTAGTGAAAATTGGCAAGCATTTTTAAAGTTGCAGAATTTGAAATTACTTGTTAGTTTTTCATTGTATTTTGAATAGATGCATTTGTTTACAGATTACTTTTTTGTGTGTTTGCAGTAAGTACAAAGGCTTGTAGAATAGAAGCTGCTGATAGAGAACTGGATAATGAACTTACTGAAATCAAATCTTTGTAACATTTTTGGAAGGCATTCAGCGCTTACAATAACCTTCATTTCCAAAAGTAGCAGGGGAGATACAATACAAAAGGATTCAGTAAAAAGGATTTTTAAAAAATTGACAGGCTTTAAATATTGTTAATTGAACACATGAATCGAGTAAACAACCCAGTTCATCAGAAAGATGTCAGAACGTTTGAAAAGTCCTTTCAGATATGTACCATTGATATAGCTTTTGAAATCTATAATTTGTTGCAGATTAAATATCTTTAATAATAGATGATAACATTTCATAGGATACACAAGAAATTCTATCAAAGACATGCCTGGAAAAGTTAGAAAGCATCAAAAGCTCAATTGCCTTTGGAACCCTACTTAGACTCCTGATAAGGACACTTTGAGGGGAAAGTACTGTGTTCTCCTACTACCATCTCTCTTCATGGTTTGCATACAAATTGAGGAGGATTTAAAGTTTGTTTGACAACTGGTTTTCTGCAAGCTGTTTTTCTTCCAGTGATTGAATTTGCAACCATAAAGATGATTTCAATCCAGAATACATTCTAATATTTAAAAAAATAAAGACTATATATGAAGTTGGGCAGTCAAACCAGGTCAGGAGATGAGCTGTAGTACTGTACTGGACAATTCTTTAGGTTCAGGAAGGGAAGCACCACAGGAACTAATACCATGAAAATAAAACCTCTAGAACTTTGTGCCTACACCTTTCATGTCAGGTTTCCAAATATATACTCGTACAACATGTAGATATAGCTTTAATTAATTTGAGTCCCATATAGTTGCACAACATTGCAAATACTCAAATGTGTGAGCTGTAAAAACTTAACTTTTTTTTTTTTAATTTTGGTAGCAACTGCTGGCTCAGCAATATGAATGATATATTTTATTAACCTAAGCAGTACTATGTTGTCAGTATGTTTTGTGGCCTAAATAGCTAAAATTCATGTAAACTTACTTTTTTTTTAATGGTTTCTATGAACTACATACCCTTGCCTGTAAGAAGACTGAAGTCATGCACTTATTTTTTGTCTGACTGGTTCTTACTGGTTTACTCTTCATTTACTTAGAATTATGAAGCACATATGTGTACGTTTTTTTCCTCACTGGTTTTGTGTAGTAGCTGATAAAATGATTGGTAGGCAGTCTGTGGAAACTGGCCTTCTACATTGATTGCAATTTCAAAAATTATGCTAGGTTTTAGAAATGTATTTTATTCTGCTTCTTTCTGGATCCCAATCTGGTTAATGCCTACATTCAGATTCCAAATTTTAGACCTTGATGCTTTGTTGTTTATCTGAATCCTCAAATTCATCCTGTGTTTTCAACATTCTTCTTTGTTGTGCAAAGAAAGACTAAATTGGAAAGATAAGCTTCTGTTTTAGAGTAGATAAAGGGATATCTATTTGATTAGATACAAGATTAGTCTTGTGTGGAAAACAGAGCAACAACTGTTTACCAGATGAGATTGATTTACTGGTGTAGTTAAAGGATGTTTGAGAGAAGACAAGTAGAGCTAGATAGGGTAGTCTGAACTGTATTTTTATATATAATTTTCTTACTACAAGTCTCTCTTGTTTCTACTGTCCTTGGGTGCTTGTTGGTGGTGTGGCTTTTATATTCATCCTGTGCTTGTACTTGCATAGAGATGGGAACTAAAATGAAAGACACACACAGGATAATACTTGCTTAGGACTTAAAGGTTTCCTCTCGAGATTCAAAGGTGCAACACCGCCGTTGTGATTTTACCATTATCCATTCTTCTAAAAATCATTTACTGTATTAAAATGTGATGTGTTCTTTACAAACTTGCAAAAGCCTGATCAAGCTATAGTACTTTTCTAGCCAATTAATTTTCACAGCATTTTTGATATAATCATTTCTTGTCCCAATTATCTTTCCTCTAGCATCTTGCATAAGAAAAATGAGAAGCAGCCCACACTAACTCTGTACTTCGTAAAGAAGCAGAAGAGACATTTAACGAAAACTCACGGAGATGTAGAGAGGGTCTTTTAATTACAGATAGAATTTCTTTGTAGCTATTGTTTCACTTTTGTGTTTGGGGAAGAAATGAGGTTTGTCTGTAATTGTCCATTACTGTCGTATCATACCACTCTGTTTTCCTTCAACAGAAGATACAGTTCCAAAGAAAGTGGTCTGCCACTTCAGTGGAAAAACATACGCAGATGAGGAACGCTGGGACATTGACAGCTGCACACACTGCTACTGCCTGCAGGGTCAGACTCTCTGCTCCACTGTCAGCTGCCCACCCCTCCCTTGTGCTGAACCCATCAATGTGGAGGGAAGCTGCTGTCCCATGTGTCCAGGTAATGTGATGTGACAACCCTGATTTATCATAATGCTCGTTTTCCAGGACTGATAATAAGGGGTTTTTTTAAATTGATTTTTGAACAGTATCAAGAAGATAACAGATTGTTTACATCTCAGAAAAATGAATATTCTTAAACAGGTGTATTTTGAAAATACATGGTTTGAATTTTACTTATTCTGAGAACTATGAACTCAAAAACTCTGTCCTTTCACAAGGTTACGGAATGCATTACTAGAGTAGGAAAATTAATATTCTTAGGCCTTTGCAGATACTGTCAGTGATCAAGATTTCTCTCTCTTCCAAGTCTCCTTGTTACTTTTCAGATATTGCAATGCTTTATTTATCATTTTAACTTGTCTTAAATTTAATACAAAATTTTCTTAGCTATGGACACAGGGTCGTAAGAATTGCAACTGATTTTTAATGCTAGTTTTGATGTACATCTTCAGGAGTTTCTTCATCTTATTCAGTCAGTGGGTAACTAATTCCAACAGGACAACTGGGGAGATTCAGCAGTAGCCCCTCTTGCAATTCTCCTGTTTTGAGGATTACAGAAAAAGAAAGCCGTAGAAACCAGCAGTGACGGTTTACATATCAGCTTGACATTTTTATTGTTTAGTATCACAAAGGAACAAGACTGTAATGAAGTGTATATTCTGAAACAGTATTTTCAAAGGCAAATTTGTCCACGACTGTCATCCCATTTGCATTAGGATAATGATTATGTCAGTGGGCATGTACCTCCTATACAGTATGAAACTGGTTTTAAAACAAAGTCCCACAGTAGTGACGGTGAAAATTCTGAAACCAATGGACAAAGGACAGAGCACTGCAGATCACCAAGCGTATTTCCTGAATTAAGAGCCGCACTGGGAAGTAAAGCAGTCTGTAATTTTTGAAATACATCTCATTTCAGAGATGTACGTGCCTGAACCTACAAATATCCCCATAGAGAAGACAAATCATCGAGGAGACGCTGAACTGGAAGTTCCAAACTGGCCAACACCAGGTGAAAATGACATCATTCACATTCATAGAGGTAAGATGTGATAGAAACTGGGCTAACTTAGGTCAGTGTTTATTTCCCATGTTTTAAAGCATCTACTTGTTCGGTTTGGGTAGCATCTCTACAGTGCTTTGAAAAGGTGATTATCTGAGAATACTCTTCGGTGGAGAACTCTTACATGCATTCTGCTTTGAGTAAAGATGAGTCAGTCTATTAAATTATATTTATTCAATTTGGTCTCATTATCATTCCTCTTCATCTTGGAAGAAACATCTGTATTAATATGGTGGAGTTCTATGAAATTAAGGAAGAAATAAAATGATGAATGAGGAGTGATTCTGAAGTGTCTCTTCTAATACAAAAACTAGAAAGCAGGTTGTTGTCAGGCCACTGGAGGTGATAGACCTTCATTTGATCCATTTGACATTCTGCTATTAATTAAAAAATATATATATATAAAACCAGGAAAATAGATACAACTTTACATGTAACATAGAGAAATGTCAGAAGTAAAAAAAAAAAAAAAAAAAAGACTTCAGGCATAATGACACAGAGCTAATAAAGTTGGCTAAGGATGTAAATCCATCTTTTGTTTAAAACTATGCTGGAATCATTATTCCGGGGTAGGTAAAACACTATGACCCAGTCCGTGTTGACCCTTTCTAATTGAAGGACTACCTAAGCTTGTATATATGCTTTTGATTTTGTTTTTTTAATCTAAGGAGGATATTATTATTTTGAGAAAAGATACATGAAATTGAATTGCTTTACAAAATTGTAAACTCACACTTTTATGATTACAGCATTTTCATTTATCATGGGTCTTAGTAGCTGGCTTGCAGCTATCCTGGCTGGGGATTATAAAAACACACTGCAAACTGTGTGGGGATGTTTTATGTGTCATTGAAAATTACCATTCTTTGCAATTACATGCAAAACTTGCTACAGTGTAGTAGACTGGCAGCAGCCAGTATTGTAGTGTATTCTCAAGAAATGAGAGTGCAAACACATCATATTTGTCTTAGAGTTTTTAAAAGGAAAAAAAAAAGGAACTTTCTTCCTAATACTTCCAAGTTTTCCTCAGCATACATACACAGGCTGATGTTTTTACAAGTGGGAAATTGGTCATGATCAGATAAGATGATGTGTGTGCAATTGAGCTGAGAGGCTGTTACTGTCAGATTTGTTACTGTGCTTTAGATTCCATTGCATTTTCCCTCTTTCTGATGGTCTTTTCCCATCTAATATAGACATTATACAAGATACTAGCTTTCAACTGTTCTAATTTATATAAATAAGGTGACGTTTCAAGAGAGAAAGTCCAAATTCATATGAATAACAACATCCATGACTGTGAGTTTCGATAATTATATTTTCTTTTCTCATCGAGTCCTATTTATAATTACTAACAAGTGCTCACATTTGCCTTGCAGACATGAATCATCTCCAGGGGGAGTTCAGAAGTGGCAGTGGACCACACCCAAGTGAAGATGCATCAGTTAGCTCTGTTGCCTTGGTGACGATTCCAATCACGATAGCACTGTTACTCATTATAGTCCTTCTGCTCGTCAATCAGAAAAAGCAGTGGATTCCAGTGTCTTGCTACAAAGCTCCAACAAAGGTGCCATGTCTATGTCCATCTCACTTTTTTGGAAAGCAAGATTAACTAGAATACTGTGTAGGGTGCAGTGGAGTTCACATGATGTGAGCGCGCTCAAGTTATTTTGCTCTTTTGTCTTAAGCCATTTTATACCAGTCCATATGTGTACGTTTCTTTAGTCTCCTAAATTATTTTTTCCACTATCAAATGAAAACATTTCCTGCTCTGTATAGTAATGAGTTGTCTCGAGATAGAACTCAACCTCAGCAAAAAAATTAAAACAAAAACCTAACTGTATATGTGAAGGTAAATACATACAATTTTCTTATCTGCACTTGAATGCTTAAGAGAATGTTTTTGCTTTTTTAACTTTCATCCACTTTAAATGTATTAGTATTGTTTATCACATTTTCTAATAACTACATCATATGGTTTTGGGATTTGTATTTTAAGACACCTCTCAGGAAATACCTATCGATTAATTATTCTGAGACTATCAAAAACCAGAAGTAGTAGGTAGCTTGGAAATGAACAATGAAAAGAACATTGTTTCATTTTGAGTAATAGTTCCATCAGCAGATTAAGCACTTACTCCATATTCAAATGCCATTTCAGTCAGTTCTCCAATCTATCCCACTTATACTTACTAATTCTAACCAAATAGACTTTGTCCATACTTGAAACACAATTCAGGAGACCCTTTTCTTCACTTATACCTCAAAGAGTAATACAGTAATTTAAAAAATGTACATATTCTTTCTGTCACTGCTGCTGAGTTTTCTTTAAAAAAAAAAAAAAAATACTTTCCAAAACGATTACAAATACAGTCAGACCATAAGGTTGTATTCAACTGTAATTACATAGAAAGGATGAGGAATTAGTATTATTCCATTTCCAGTCTTTCAAGACAAGTAAGCAGTACCAGTTTCTAACTGCCTAACAAATGTAGTTAAAAGTTCATTTTTACCTGTAATGGATTCGCTCCTCAGCTCTGAGGCTGCTCTCCATCTACATGCTGGGTGACAAAATGGTTGAAACTGAAGTGAAAAACACAACTATCTAACTGTGGATCTATACCAATGATTCTATGTACTTTTTTTACTTGTGGAACACTTCTGTTGCTGAAAATCATTTTTTCACTGTCACCAAAAGGCATCATCCACATGCTATGAAATCTCACTTTTGGCTAAATACAGACTCAGTGCAAGACTAAGGCTCAGATTTCTTGTGAGGGTCTTTGTCATAAATGTATCTTTCTTTTAAGGTTTCTTCAACTAACTGTTACTCATTAGTTTCTCCTACTCCTTGCTGGCCCGCTGATGGTTCCTAGTAATAAATTTTGTCAACCTGTTTTGCCTTATTGTTCTGTTCAAATTAGTTCAGTTATTTAATAAATAACAAATCAACAACTGTGCTTAAGTCATATTAATACCAAAAGAAAGATGATAGAGAAAGATATTTAAAATCACGGGTGGAATTCTAATGTTTAGTCCTGATTCCATTAATATTGGTGACCTTCAGGACTTTGTGAATCCAACCCACAGACGTTGGAACAGCCTAGCAAATACTAGATAAAAGTTGTATGATTTCCTAATTAAGGAAATGATGCATAGAATCTCAGAACTGTTCAGGTTGGAAAAGACCTTTAAGATCATTGAGTCCAACCATTAACCCAGCACTACCAAGTCCACTGCTAAACCATAAAACATCTTGGAAGGGAATTTAGAAGTATCCCATAGGACACCCCATGACAGGATTAACTATTAACTATTGAATTGTTTCAAATTCTCTTTGTGGAATTTCAACGAGAGGCTGTTGAAGTCCTGTAAACAAGCTGCTGCACATCCAGGGCAACATGGTAAAGCGCTTTTGTGATGCTAGACTAAGAGGGAGCAGTTTAACGAGTCCATCTGGGATGTGAGAATACCAGAGCTCCATTCAGAAGATGGAAAACGGTGATTCAGAATAGAGTGTTGGTCTTGGTTTGTGCCTGGCATAAGGCTTTACCAGGTTTAGCAGAAGTCCAGACTTTCATAGACCATTTGATTTTGTTTTGTGTTTATGGACTTGAACCACAAAGATATTTCTAATTATGTGTGGAATAAGATTTTTTTTAATTTACTCAATATTCTCTTTCTGTTTTAACAGCCTTCTTGCCTAAACAATCAACTGGTGTATGTGGACTGCAAGAAAGGTACCATGGTCCAGGTGGACAGTTCTCAGAGGATGCTAAGAATTGCAGACCCAGATTCAAGATACAGTGGATTTTACAGCATGCAGAAACAGAACAACCTACAGGCAGATAATTTCTATCAAACAGTTTGAAGACTTACACCCTTAAAAAGGATTTAAGAAAAAGAGAGAGACTAAGTCTGCTATTAAAATAAAACTAGAATTGTGCACTTGCTTAGTGGATTGTATTGGATTTGTGACTACATGTACAGCTCTAAGACCTTACTGGGATGAGCTCTGACTCCTGCAATGTGCCAGAAAAAGCATTCCCACTTTTCCTTGAGATAACTGACCAAGTGTTTTCTTAGAACCAAAGTTTTAAAACTTAAGCTGTATTTGCTTGTAACATAGCTGTAGAGGTTTTTTGGGAGGGGGAATCAGGGGCTAGGGTAGGCAATGAGGTAAAAGGAAGCTTCAAAGAAGAAAAGCTGGTCGTGCTTGGCTGTAGAACAAAATGAATAAAGAATACTGCCGAGCAGCAGGATAGTGGTTTTTCTTGTTGCTCTGAAATTGCATCTCTTGCAGCAAAGCCTAACCCCAGGTGAAAAAAATATGAAAAGGTCGGATACTTTTTTCCAGCTGTTGCTACAGTAAATATACTCCTAGAACAGAATTTGTCACATCACAGGTGTGGTGTAGCTGCAAATATTTTTCTATATGATGAGAAGCTGCAGTAGTTAATGAAATAGCAAGGAAAAGGTTATAGCAGAAATAAAGGGTGGGTTTATTAAGGATGTATAATATTATACCTTGTGCTGCTTTTTGGTTTTTTGGTTTTTTTTTTCTTCAAAGCTGATTGGCTAGATTAGCCAGACTTCGGCAGAGTTAGCAAATGACTGAGGCCTAAGTAATTCCTGATATGAGCACTGGATCTTTGACAGCAGTATTGAAGGAAGGAAGGAAGGAAAAGTCAAGAACACCATGCAGTTCCAGGGGCTTTTGTTTGTTTGTTTTGTCTGTTGTGGTTTTGTTTTGTTATTTTATATCAATCTCTGGTTGTTCATACAGGAGAAGGAAAAATATTTTTGTTGGACAAAGCTCTTGCTTACAAGAGAGTAAAAAAAGAGACTGTTTTAAGGTTGTTGTTCTTTTTCCTGTTGATGTTCTTATTTACTGGTATGCAGATTTAGAAACTACTTCCATGCTAGGAAGCTGCTTAATTTTAATTGTATATTACTCAAGCACCTTTTTTGAAGCTCAGAAAAAAAAAAAGGAGATCATGCTTCTTTAAACCTTAGCATTATTGGAGTATTTATGTAAATATAATTATGCTAAAAACAACAAAGTATTTGTATGTTTGTGTATATATTTGTATATACAAATGCATGTGGGTATACACAGGTATATATACATGCATGTGTATATACACTATACATATATATACTGTATATATAAAATACTATATATACAGTATATATTTTTTCTATTTTTTTTCTTGTTGAATGTATTTTTATCCAAGAGAGATTTTACCCAGAGCAGAAACAGATAAACAGGCATTCCATATCAATGCATAATCGCTTGTGACTTTAGGAGAGACACAGAAAAGAGCATCTCACTCTACCTACAGTTTGATTTGGTTTGAAAGTGTGTGCGTGCGTGCGTGTACTCTTGTGTTTGCCTGTGTACAGTACACGCGCAATTATAGCAGTAAGTGTTGCTCTTGCTACTTGCTACATTTCAGGGTGTTTCTTATTTTTCCTGCTTAGCCTTAAAAAGGCTTTTTAATGAATGCATTGGCTAGAGACACTGATGACAATATACATGCAGCACTAATCAGCTCCATAGAATAACACCATCAGCTCCTGGATTTTCTTAATTTTTCTTTCTTTCTTTGTTTGTTTTGTTTTTGTTTTGGTTTTTTTTTTTGGGGGGGGGTGTTGTTGGGTTTTTTTGGTTGTTGGTTGGTTTGTTGTTTGTTTTCGGTTTTGTTTGTTTTTTTTTTTTTCAAACAATTGTTTGAAACAACTACTGGAATATTGTCCACATTAAGCTGGAAGTTTGTTGTAGCTTGCCTCATTTGTAACTCTGACTGTATAATACAATGTTAACTTTCCAAACAGGTCTTGGCACTTTTATACTAATTACCCATTTGTGCATTGCCTTTTTTCTTTTACAAATGCTTGTCATAAGAGACACAGATACCCAGTATGCTTAATGTGAAAAGAAAATGTATTTTTTGTAAAGGAACTCTCAAGTATTGTTGTAAATACTTGGTCAGAGGTTGCTGAACTTTAAAACTGAAAAAAAAAAAAACCTAATTTATTATTATAATGACCTAATTTATTAATCTGAAGATTAACAATTTTTTTTTGTTTTAGAATATCAAAAAGGTGTTCTAGCTGTTTGCATCAAAGAAAGAAATAGGTGTATCATTAAGGGTCAACATTTTTTCTGCTTATATAACTTCAGTTTCCAACCACCAGTAAGAAAAAATGTAGTTTCCCCAGTGCTTTGAACTCGATCCGATATTGAAACAGATATTTCTGTCCAGTAACTACAAAGATTTTTGTCAAGACAAAACATCCATTCCTTGTGTAAGAGTAAGCAGTCTTTATCCAGAAATTGTAAATGCTTGCTTTTGTTTTACAATCAAGGCCATATTCTGAAAATATTAGCAGGTTGTAGGACATGGTGTAAAATGTTTTTTATTATTATTATTTTATTATTATTATTTTAAAGATATGATTTATCCTATGTGCTGTATCCATTACACTCTTTTTCTTTGGTTCCTGTTGTGCTCTTGTAAAAGAAATGCAGATATAATTTTCTGAAAAATAGATGCATATGTGGCACTCGGAGTGCACTGCGGTTCAGCAGATTGCTTGTTTACTTTTTTAACTGTAAGGCAGTTTCTTGTAATTTGGCTCTTGGCAGCACAATAAAAAAATTTTAAACCTATTGATGCTTATCTTCTTAAAAGTTCACATTTATTGCTTCCATACTCTGGTTCTTGAGACATTAGTTTATATTTTGATATTACGGTAAGTTTTTTCCCTGGGGAGTAGGAATATTGTCCTGCTGCCTTTAGATCAGAACAATTCAGAACATAATGTGGGTAGAGAACAGTTTGCAGTTACAGAAATTCTAGGTTTTACACTGAAGGATTTTCACATTAGAGGGATTTGTGGGATTCTAAATAGTTTCAGAATTCTGTAAAGACCAATCTCTCAAACACAAAGCTAAGTCTTTACCCTGCCATTGAATCCATGTGGTCTAGTCATACCTGTCAGAAAGCCCTAATCAGTCATACAGGACTCTGAGGTTCTATAGAAAGCGTGTGGAATCACAATTTACACTTTATGAACTTCCTGAGCCACAGATCATTCATTTACCTATTAGCCTATAATGTTGGGTTTTTTTCTTTTAATTTGTAAGCTAATGAACTTAATGTGAAGTTATGCTATGTAACCTCCTTGCCTCAGGAGGTTTTCAGCCTACTTGCTCTATGAAAAACTGTCTCCTTTTCTTTCTTTGAACCTACACCTTGATGATTTTATTTGATATCCCTGACTTCCTGCATTCAAAGCAGCAGTGGGTCTATTTCTATATGCTACGCATTAGTTTAGAGACCTGTATCTTCTCTCAATTTTCCTGTGCTGAAAAGCCCAAGATGATTCTTCAGGAGCTTTTCTGTACCATCTGGCCAACCTTGCCACTTTTTGTACTTTTATTCTGTTACATCCTTTTGAGATCAAGGGTATTTGTTCAAAGAAGGTACACCCTGGATCTAACATTTACTGTTTGGATCACTACTGACTACGGAGTCAGTGCTATTACAGAACTAGCTGAAATAATACAAAATGCCATAGTAGTAATAATTACTGCAGAGTCAATAATTGACTTTGACTAGTATAAATTGCTATTTTTTTGTATCCCTTTGTATATACTGAATTTCCAGTAGTTTCCTCTCCCTTGTTAGTTAACCTGTTCCGGCATTTTTGTTCCTTCCAAAGCTATGGCCATGGAAGACTGTAGAAGAGCATCTTCTTGCTCTGGTGAGGCTGCATCTCGAATACTGTGTTCCATTTTGGGCCCCCCACTACAAGAAAAGACAGAGATGCTGGAGCATGGTCCGTAGGGTAACAAAGGTGGTGAAGGGTCTAGAAAACAAGTCTTATAAGGAGCAACTGGGGTTGTTTAGTCTGGAGACAAGGAGGCTCAGGGGAGACCTTTTTGCTCTCTACAACTTCCTGACAGGAGGTTGTAGTGAGGTGGGGGTCGGTCTGTTCTCCTGTAAAGCAAGCAGTAGGACAAGACAGCCTCAGAGGCAAACAGCCTCAAGTTGCTCCAGGGGAAGTTTAGATACTAGAAAATTCTTCACAGAAAGCATTGTCAAGCATTGGAAGAGACTGCCCAGAAAAATGGTGGAGTCATCATCCCTGCAGGGATTTAAAAGATGTGGTGCTTAGGGATGTGATTCAATGGTGACCTGGCAGTGCTGGGTTAATGGTGGAGCTTGATGTCCTCCAAGCAGAGGAATTCTATGATTCAAATTCTCCCTGCAAACATTTTGCTTTTTCATCAGAACAAAACAGGAAACACAATCACGCTAATGTATAAAACAATGGTGCAGCCACTTTTGAACACTTGAAATAGTCTTCACCTCCTTTGCCCTACTCCCATTGTCAGAGAGGATCATACTGAAATGCTTTTGTATACTGGGGTTTGAAAAAGCTGTAACTGCATAGGATGTGACAGAAGTCTTCACCTCAGTGACATATAGATGCTTAATGGGGAATTTTCTATTCGCTGTGTCTCTTTCCAAAGGACTTAATTTTCCAATCACCCTATGTCTTTCCAAACATCAAGCAGGAAGTATGAAAAAAACTTAAAGGAGGTTCACAGCAAATTCAAGAAATTAAGCAGAAAAAATAAAAATTCTTGCTGCATACTTTGATCTAGTAAAAGATTACAGTGGTTCAAGAAACTGCTAGATAAACAGCAATGCTCATCATCAGCTATTGCACACAATATAAAGGAGACAATATAAAGCTAGCAGGGAGTGCTAACAACCTGCTAACAACCAAGTATCTCCAAAACTTAGTTCTATACGTGTTAGGTGGTTAAAAGGAGGTGAAAATAACAGCTAAAAAGCCACCTAGGTTACACTGAAACTACCACAAACGCTCCTTCTTGCCCTTTCTCCTCCCCGGTGAGCTTGCCCCTCCTCTCTGCCTCAAACGCACCTGTCTCGGGGCTGTGGCT
>VWZY01004004.1:0-82823 GCA_013399075.1 Chloroceryle aenea | reverse complement strand
GGCCCAGCCTGAGGGGATAGTCGGGGCTGGGGGCAGGGCGCGGGGCCGAGGCGCAGCGCGGGCACTGTGGCTCCGTAGTCCTGCCCTAGCAAAGCGCTTACCCTGGCCCTTCTGGCCTCGGCCTTCCTTTGTGAGTCCCAGCGGTGACTGTGGGCAGCGGGAGCTAAAGCGTCTCCGTGCCCGCGGGACTGCAGCTGGGAGCTGCCGGGCCTGGCCGTGGCGGCAGGCGGGAATAGCCGGCCTGCACGGCGCAGGTTTGACATCGAGCCTTTGGTTCTGTTCCCTAACCCCAGGGAAGTGTGAGCATCCCCGTGCCTCTTACCTCCGGGACAGGAAGAATTAACTGTTATGAAATGCAGTGTGACTGAGGGCAGTACTTGTTTAGCTTCTTGCAAAAATGCCCACTGTTTCAGTGTTTGAAATTAAACATGGAAATATGTAAAGCAGATGGAGAACACCATCTCAGCTGCAACTGTGATAAGTGGTTTTTCCCCTGAGCAATAGAGCCTTTCTGACCCATGCTGCTTTCCTGTTTTTAACACTATTTTACAAGTACTTGTACTCGTTATTTTACAGTGAGTTTCAGTCAGTTTATCGTCTTTAAAAATACTGCAGTTTTACTTTGGGGTAACTAAATTGTATGTCTTATTCTAAGAGAAGTTAAAAAAAAATGTCATCAAAAGACTAGATCTCTGTGATAACAAAGAGCAAGGCAAGTTCAGAGAACCATGAATCAGAGACATGTTGGGCAGTGCTAAGGCTCTGTCTTCCCTTGTGTGTCTGGCTCAGCCATTCCTCTGACCTCCTCTGAGCCTATCTAGGCAACCACTCAACATGCACCCACAGCATAGTGCTTAGAGGCAGGGTTTGTTAGTTGACTTGAGGCAGCAGCCTGCTAACAAGGCTGCTGCTGTCTTTCAAAATCTGAACGGGTATACCGGAATGGGACTGCATATGCAAGCCTCTAGTACAGCCAGAGAGGTTGTACACTGTAGATGCAGTTAAGGTCAGACATAGATGAGAACGGTGGGCTGAGCTTTTATACAGACGACTTCTGGATAAAATTAAATTCTTTCAAAATTTTAGTATAATTTGTGCATATTCACTATTCTGTTATAAGCGGAAAAAAAAAAAGATTTGGTTCAGAATTTGCTAATCAGCCTCTGCTGATTCCTGATTTTAATGTGCAAAATACAAGAAAAACAGGAACAACACTAGGAATTAAAACAGAAACAACACTAGGAATTAAATTTATATCTGAGCTCAGATTTCATTAAAGAAATCCACTCCCTCAAAAACATTTTGAGTATAATTATATAATTAGTAATTAAGCTGTGTCTTCGTTGCATTGTGCTATTTCACTGCTGTGCATACATGTTTTGTTTAAAAGGAAAATATGTTTATCAAAAAACATTTTCTCTTAGTTTCAAAATACAGAAATATTGTCAGTAACTTATAGATAAACATTTAGAGAGGAAAATATGGTTGCTGATAGACATACATTATCATTACAAATACATTTATTGTTGATCAGTTGCTGCTTGCTTTAAGGTCTGTATTTTTGTTCCTTTATTCTTCTCTCCAGGATTTGGAATGCTTTGACTGATAATTATGGTAACGTAATGCCAGTTGACTGGAAATCTTCCCATACCAGAGCTTTGCACTTGCCAACACTGAACCTTTCAGAAAAAGGGGTGAGTTCTGATCAGCAGAAATACCCTCTTTGAATCTTTTATATTCAACAGGGAAATGAAATAATTTGCATTTGTATAAATGAGTGTTGTTATTAAATGTTTTAAAATATTTTTAGTGCTTGGCATTATACATGGGAGGTTTTAAAAGCACAACTATTGATGTATGTTTCCATCTCCTTAGGTTAGAATAATTCAGGGTTAGTTTTGGATGCATGTTCGTTGGAGCCACAGTGTGATTAAAAAAAAAAAAAACAAATNCAATACCTGAAGGGAACCTACAGGAAGCTTGGAGAGGGACTGTTCACAAGAGTGTCCAGTGACAGGACAAGGGGAAATGGTTTTAAACTGAGGGAAAATAGGTTTAGATTGGATCTTAGGAAAAAAGTTCTTCAATATGAGGGTGGTGAGACTCTAGAATAGATTATCCAGAGGGGTTGTGGACGCCCCCTCCCTGGAGGTGTTCAAGGACAGGCTGGATGAGGTCCTGAGCAACTTAGCCCNTAAAATGAGAAAGTGTTTCACATAAAATCTCACCACTTTCTGTTTCATGCTGAACACTGTTTTGTTTAAGGAAGGAAAAGAGACAGGAATACTCTTAGTGAATCCAGTGTGCACTTTCAAGTTCATCAGTGTGGACGTTTAAGTTCATGCCAGCCGTATCCTAGGATGCGTCAAGAGGTCCAGCCTAAGCCATTCTAGAATAAAGTAACATAAAAATCTTATTCTGCAGTCAGATGGAGACTTCTTTTACAGGAAAGGTGACCCAGGAGACACTGAAGTGTAAAAGTTTGTTTTGTTCGTTTTTTTTTTGTATTTAACAAATAGAATAGTTGTCTGGAGGGGGAACAGGGAATGAATAGCTAAAGAGAGATTTATAGAAAGGGTTGTCCTCTTATCTTCTTAAAAGTGGATTAAAATGCTTCAGGAAGAAAAGCTAGGAAGAATTCCCATCTCCCAGGTCTTCTGAGGAAATGACCGACTTATCTTTTAAACATAGTGAAGTTGAGTTATGTTGTAAAAATATCTTGTTTGTGTAAGCTGAGAATAGAGTAATACTTTGAATTCTGCCATCCATTATATAACGTGCAGCTACTTTTACTGTGACAGGAACAAAGATTGTTCTGCTGAAGAGGATATTTTGGTGTTCAACCAGAGAAGATGCCAATTTGGAAGTAATTTTCTCAATTTGAGCCTGATGTTTATCCCTCGAAAGTGACTTACGATTATTCTAATTTTTATTAGAGTGTTTGTTCAGATTGTCTAAGTAGTTTTAGAGCAATTAAATCCTTATATTTAAAGGAAAAAGACTTACAGTCCCTCATGCTGTGAACTTGTTTTGTGACTGAAAAATGGATTGTAAGACTGATGGATTTCTTGATAAGGAACTAGGTACAGTATTAAAAAAGGTTTAAGTTTTTTAAAATTTTTTTAAGTTAAGAAGGAGCAATATAAAAAAAATGTGAAGTGATGTTTCTGGATTAGAAAGAATTGTAGGTATGCTGCCAGTAGGGGGAAAATCAGTTTATGGGTTAAACATACCAAGTTTTATCAGCTTTCACTCCACCTGGCATGCCTTTTGATGTGTAAAGCCCATCTGTTTGGGAGCATTTGACATACTTTTTTTTCTACTTCTTTCTGTTTGAGCAGCATTTGTGGATATGTGACAGTACATATGGACCAGCTAGTAGCTTGGTTTAACTTTCTTACAATGAATACTAACAGCTAAGCAACACTCCCTTGATGCATTTGAAACTAATAATATGCTGTTGAACTTGTTCTGAAAGTATTTCTCTTCCTGTTTTAGTATGAAAAAAAAAAAAGGTGGAGGCTGATTCATCTAATCTTTGTTGCTTCACGTCACAGATCTGTGAATGCTTTTATACATCTCTGACAGTGAAAGTAGTTGGGTGGATGCGTTGTACAGTGGTACAAGGAACAGGATTGCGCAATTGTTTCTTTAGTCTGGTGTTGTTAGATTACTTTTAAATAGGTCACGCCCTGGTAGAAGTGTGAGGACAAAAAGAAGCATGGAGTGTGGCTGGATGGAAAGCCAGGTGGTCCTTTTGACATCAGCTGTATCTTGAGCTGGTTTAGGTGGTTTATTAGTCTAATCAGAAGATAGTCTCTTAGTCTCTCAAAATGTTATTTCTGGAGATGTCAGGAGGGGAAGCTGACCTCCTTCTAGACAAACTGTTATCCTCTTGCTCACTATCCTGTAGTAGTTGTCATAATCCTATATACATGCAAAAACATTTGAAAACTGTAGCTGTTAAAGAATGTCAAAACTGGGATGTGTCTGTGCAGTAGAACAGATACTCTTTGTGGAGCCTTGGAATTCAGATTCTGGAAAAAAAAGTGGGAATTTTACTTCATTCTTGTGGCTGAAGAAATAAAAATTATATGTTTTCCCCTGTAGACTTAGCTATCTGGGGATATCAGCAACATCTTCAAAATGGATCTGAAGCTGCTAAGGTTTCTGAAGAAGCTAGGAAATTTGGAGGAATTGCAACAAAAATTGGAAACTGGTACAGTGAGACCAAGGACTTTATATAGTTAGTCATAATGCTTGTAAATTAGCCTAAAGATCAGTTAAAAACAACTGAGCTCAAAATGTCTATTACTAGACTTGAGCCAAACCAACCTAGAAAAGCCCCCCATGGCCCCTAAAGCTGCAGCCCCTAATCTTTGACAAAGTCCAGAAAAAGCAAACAACTTTGTAAATAAACTAGAATATCTCACTCTGTGAGAATAAAATATACCTGATTAAGTAGGGGATGTAAATGTTTTATTTTACTATATGTACGTCTTTGGATTTGAAGGATCAGTATAATGTGGTATATAGGTAGGAACAGCGTTACTTCTGTTTCTTAATGAGAAGACCCTAAGATATTCAATATCTTTAAAATAATCTGGGGTGATAACAGTGTTTCATTTTTTAAAACAGCTTTTTTCATGTCTTCTATTAAGTTGTGGAACTATAAAAACCTGTAAAATAGCAGGTTTGTGTAAAGTTAGAGGTTATAGATATGTTTTAACCCCCCACTTAAAAATGTCTTAATTTAAGATTTAAATACCTACATTGGATTGACTGCCTTCCATGCAGATATTTACATCCCATTGTGTATATGGTCTTTATATTCTGAGGGTATTTAAAGTCTTTAAAGATTAACACCTGTTTTTACTTTCTTCAATTGCAGTTTTGATTTCCATTGTTAAGGTGCTTTAGTTTCCAAGTATATGACGGCAAAAATCATTGATTCCCTTATTATGGACAAGGAATCTGATTCATTCATAAATTCAGTATTAGTTCCCCTTTTGGTTTTTATCTGTCTATCTGTATTTTAGGTGTATAAAAGCACACAAATGTTTATACAGATGTATGTATTTATCTAAATGCCTGTTTTCCTGCTTTCCAGGTAAATGATAACTTGAACCTTGACCTGTCAGATGATGAAGAGCTAAGAGAACAGCTGGATATGCATTCTATCATAGTTTCCTGCATCAATGATGAACCACTCTTCACAGCAGAGCAGGTAAAGTGTTCAGCAGACAGTGCTTTTGGTGTTGTATTTTCTTTTAGTCTGTAATTACTTTTTGGTTTTCTTCCTTGCTGTTCACTATAGCTAAGTTTCTTGATTGTTCTTTGAGTCATAATAATGTGTGAGATATTACTGCATCACTCAGATTTGAAATGTATTCCAGTGCTTCAGGTGAGGTTGATAGTCCAGGGTCTTTGAAATCTTTACACATTTTTTCACTGTGAATTAAGTCAGAAATATTACTATATTAAATACATATGTCAAGAAGCAAAAATACTTTCAGAGTGTTGCTGCTGTCTGGAGTTTGTGGTTTTCCAGCATAACCATAGGGCCATTTTTTGCCTAATATGAAAGCAGATCAGCAGTTCCACTACTAAATTTTCATATTAGTATCCAGAGGCTTCCATTCCAAATCCATGGATTTATTTAAGTTATCTCGAAAATTGCTCTTCTGAGTAAAGTTAATGACTGTCCGTTAAGATCCCATTCCAGTAAGCACAAGCAAGAATATTTTTTTCTTGTTGTTTAGATGGTTACCTGCTAGCTGATACCCTTGTAGAAATATCATTGTTTCTATACTGAAAAGTAAGCTCTCTATGCATAGGATTTCTGTTCTCATATTTGCCTGGCTCAGGTCTTACTCCCAGGGATTCAGATCAACTTCAGGTTATGATTAATCTGTTTTTAAAACTTCTAATAAACACGGTAGGTTTTGGGGTTATTCAGAGATTTTTTTCTTATTTATTTTATTTCTTTTCCTTCCCTAGAGAAGTGTAGTGAAATGAGAGGTAGGGAAGTAATTTATTTTTGTTGTTATTTTGTTTTTTCTTCAACTGAATATTCAGGAAAGGTATTCCATCTCACTCTTTAGTTCAGCTCTGTTAAGCAGAATCATGTGTACCTTCATATAGAAATAGCTATGTAGTTTCAATATGCTGCTTGTTATGAGATCACCAGTTTACCTTGAAAAAGTAGGCTTTTTCTCACAGAGCAAGTATGTGGAGGAAATGTTAATAAGATTTTGTCGATTCTCTTCCATCCTGCCTTGGTACTAGTTTCATTCAGCAGAATCTTCACTAATTGAAACTAAAAAAACAAGCAGGGGAAAAAAAAAAAAAGTAAGGTCTTAACAGCTTTGCTTCAAATTGTAGGCTGTTTATTTTCATGCAGGAGGATTTTCATAAGGGTTTTTATTTTTTGAAGGTGATTGAAGAAATAGAGGAAATGATGCAGGAATCACCTGATCCAGAAGATGATGAAACACCCACCCAATCAGATCGGCTTTCCATACTTTCCCAGGAAATTCAAACACTCAAGAGATCCAGTACAAACAACAGCTATGAAGAAAGTAAGTGGTATTTTTTTAGTATTTTGCTCTTGTGAGTATTGAAAAGTGAGAGTAGGTTTGCCATGTTTTTGATTTATAGCAAGTCCTGAAATCTCTGCATTCAGAAATATTTTCAAAATGCCCCAAATGAATAAACTAGTTTTAGAACATCAACCGAAGACTTATTTTTGTCAGCTTTCATAACTTAGAATAAAACCAAAACTTCATAAAATTTCAAATTAAAGCAAATATGCTGAGCTTGATTCACTGGAATGAAGTCCCTTAATAGAAAAAGTAATGTTTTATCATTTTTAGTATACTTTATTCATTTCTGTATTATAAAAACTTTCTTAAGGCCAGTACATTGTGTTTTAGATTAGCTAAAGCTTTTGAAAGCCATGCAGTAAATAAAGAAAATGGTGTCTCTTTGATACTGCAACATCTCTTGATGTTACAGTAACAAAAAAATAATGTAACCGTTCCTTTGTTTTTTTTCCCATAAGGAAGGACCTTCCATTCTTCTTCAAAAAGCTTAATTAAAAAAAACACTCTTTATTTTGTTCAAATCATATGTTCTTCCTTTTACAAAAGAAAAGGATAAATTATATGTATTGTTTAATTGTAGTAGATTAAATTGTATGTAAAGAAAGCCCACGATTAATCAATTTCATGATGGAAATTTGTTTCATCTACATATTTGTCAAAATTAATTCTAGTATAGAATATAGGAACACAAAAAATGTTTGCTAGATGGTCCTTCCACTTTGGTCCCTCTTAAAAAATGTGGTACTTTCTTTCCTGTATTCTTGGTCAGCAATATAAATTTTGTAGAATATTCAGAAAGCTGGCTGACCTTTTGTGATATGACTTACAGTTTCTGCTGCACAGATTTACAGAGGATGTCCCGTTTTCATGGCTGGACTCTTAGCTGCCACAGCACATACATTTCAGGCATATGAAGGCCAAGTGTATCCTGCTCAGCAGGGCTTCCTGCTTTTCTGACAATTCCGTATGTCCTTAGGTTTGGAGCTAATCAAGCTTGCTTGGTATTTCATATCATATTTCTTTTGCTTTGCCTCAGGAGTTCATCTTGTCTGTTGCATCTTTATGGTTTAAAGGTCATCCTTGACCAAAAAATGCCTTTGAGTTATGTTGACAGATAATTTAACTTTGCTTGGCGAGTTTCTCAGTCTCCTTTCATGTCTTTCAGGTCACTGTTTTATGAAAGCTCTTCCTACCTTTTTGTGTGTGTGAAGCTGCTTCAGAATTAGTGTGCATCTCCCTGAAATTGTTGTAGGGTTTTCCTAGAAACTGTGTGTCTTTAGTAACGCAAACAGAGACGTTAATGTTTAGGATTAAAATCAGGAAAACAAATCTTGTGCTTACTTGCTTCTTGGATAGGAAGAGATATGTATTAAGAGAGTTCAATAATAAAAGCATTACAGCTCTGGTTACACAGGTGAGCCTACTAGCCTACCTATCTAAGATTTAATCCAAGTAGTCTTGTGCATTTGAGTTACTCTGTCCTCACTCACCTGTGTCAGCTGAGTTCCCGTGTAGCACTTTTTTAGCTTTGGTAATGACAGTTGATCTGTCATGAGCAAGTCAGAATTGCAGTTAAGTCATCTACATCTATTTTTTTGGAATGGCTGTTCCTTAGGCTGTGAAGGTGATCCCTAAGTGTTGAGACTCAGTGGTGCTCTCTCTAGTCTTTTTTCATAAAAACAAAACTGTGGTGCAACCTGTGCTTTTTTTTTTAGACTGTCCTTTGTACTGAATGCATATGGAACTTACTCATACTATTTTTTAGCACAGAATATACTCGGTTTCACAGATGTAAGGCCTATTCTATAACTCACACCAAGCAGAGCACCAGCTAATCTTGTTGCTAAATTTACCTTTCTTCCTCCTGCTTGTGTTTGAGTTGTTGCTATTTGCTATTGCTGACAACCAGCATTGACTTCGCAAAAAGTTACTGCAGTGGTAAGGCCTGCTGTACTATGTGCCATGACTGTGAGCTCAGCCAAGATCTGTCATAGGAGTACAGTCCATAACCTGCGTGCTACATTCTTAAAATGGTTTAAGCAACCATATAGGAGATGGTTGGTTCAGACTACTTGAAAATTAGATCCTTAAGCATATGGTGTGTTACATTGTTTGAACAGAGTTTAGGCCTAAGCTGCTCTGAAAAACTGGCTGATTGCCAAAGAATTGCCTTGACAGGATTAATTGCTTTTTCTTTAGTAAATGACAAGCAGCTTTCTCCAGTTCTCCCTGATGTAGAAAAATCACATTTCATCAATTACCTTTCATGATTCTAAGAGCTACACGTTTTTATAGTTTATGGCCATATTTATATTTTTCAACACTTGCCCTTTGTAACAATTCCTTTGGATGTGAGGTTTACTAGACTAATTCAATGTAACCAAACAATTACAAACATCTATGCAGTGTTCTTAAACAGATTGTACTCTTCAGTGTAACTAGGACTAGCCATTTCTCAAGTGCCCATGAAAATTATATTCTTTGACATAGCAACTGCTGGGACTTATGAGTTTTCTAGATGTGTCAGACTTAATTAGGAATGGAAAGCAGTTCTCACAGAACATGCCTGCTTTTAACCCAAGCAGATGCAGAACATTATTCTTGGTCATAAGTTCATTTTGTGCAATGCATGACCCAATTGTACCTCTAAAATGCAAACCTGGAGGGTTTCCTTGTTTCCAGACTGGCAGTTTATGGGCTTCTGATTTAGGGTTGACCAATTTAGTCTCATGCATTCTCAAAACTGTTAATGCTTATTTATATTAAAATGAGCCTGTCAGTTAATTTTGATCCAAGTCTTTGTTTCAGGCAATGCAAGGCCTTGCTTTTGACAACAGTCCCCAGACAAAGGAAAAAAAATAAGGATTTTGTTTTTCGCATCTATAAAATTATCATAAACACTTGGCACAAGCTTTTATTGATATGCATATCTACAATTAGCAGTGTCCCCAGGAAGATTCCCTCGCTCATATAGTTTCTATATTCTTGCAGGTGAAAAATGAAGGATTCCAGAAATGCCTAAATGTTGATTGTTGTCAGAAAATAGAGAGACCTCTTACTTTGAATAGTAGGTGGAAAGTAGTAGTTAACAGAGGTGTCAGAAGTTTCATGCTTGTTTCAGCCTCCGTAACTACAACATCCTATTCATATTTGCTGATTATTCTTACTTCTGAGAAATCTGAGATAAAGTTTATCTTCTTGTTGCTATCTTAGTTGCCTCTGTGATGTGTTTATTCCTTTAGGAATAAAATTGGCTAGTTCTGTGTAGTTTTACAAATGAACTTTTTGCTTTTAAAAATTTGAGAGTGCTTTTTTTCTTGCAATTCCCACAATTATTCTCATGCTTAAAATCTTGACAGATTACTTTTTGTATGAACTATTTCTAGGAGTGAAAAGATTGTCTGTTGCTGAGTTAAATGAACTGCTAGAAGAAATTGAAACAGCTATTAAGGATTATTCTGAAGAATTGGTACAGCAGTTGGCTCTACGAGACGAGTTGGAGTTTGAAAAGGAAGTAAAAAACAGCTTCATTTCTGTCCTCATCGAAGTACAAAACAAACAGAGAGAACACAAAGAAACAGCAAAGAAGAAAAAGAAGCTGAAAAATGGTAGTCCTCAGAATGGCAAACAAGAAAGGGGTCATATGCCTGGAACAGTAAGAAAATTTTCGTAACTATTTATACATTCCAAATATTTCTTTTGGTTTTTTTTCCTATGAGAAGCAGTTGTCCTAGGTTATATAAAGACACCTGGTGCACCTGCTTCCGTGCCTTCGTTCAGAGACAAGGCTTAAACACTTCCATTTGGGATTATTTTTTTCACAAGGTCAAATAAAATTTTTGTCTGCTTATACTCAAAAAAGATCTATTTTTGTTATGGTTTGCAAATGAGCCTAGAATGAGCATGCATTTCTTTGGATGTTCTGCTGTGTTCTACTGTCAGTAGGAAAGCTCATTTATCTGTGTGAATTCTAGTATGTGTGTACCACTGTTAGTCTTGCAGGAAATTCAGTATTACTGTAGTTGGACAGATACTTATTGATCATGGTGGGTTTTAGACAAGAAAAAAATAGAAGTCCTAGCCTGGATCTCTTGAAACCTGTGGCAGAATTGCTATATCCAACAAGAGACGGGTGAGTCCAAAGTGTAGTGCAGGTGTACAAGGTGGAGATGATTTCGTTTATTGTTTACAGAACACAGCATCAAAAGGAAAAATGTCTTTCAAATAGAGTTTGAGTACTAGGCAGAGAATGAAAGAAATTACTTATTATTTTGTCAGTGCAGTTTTTTCTTTCTCACCTGTATAGTATGATCTTAAGTGAGGTATTAATGTTACAATTTCTTAGTATCTCTTAGAGGACGTAGAAAATGTGGTTAATGTACTGTAGATCTTGGCTAAGTCCCAGAAAGAATGCTTCAGTTTGACATTAGAAGGTTTCTGGGTTTTTTATTCAAACATAAGGAATAAACATTTGTAGGGAAACATTAATTCCTCAGAATCTATTTCTAAACTTAAAAGAATAAGATACTTGTGGTGTAAACCAAAGAGTTCTGATCTTGTCCATCTAATGAGAATTGTTTGTGTACATAGCTAACTTTTTGTGGAACCCTTAAGAAACTATATAGTATATGTCTGGAAAACAATACAAAATCATCATCTCTTTGTAAGAACACAGTAAAAGGTCGAATGTCCTCCTTTTTGGTTCTCAGTCATAGAAAAAAAGTGGTATTCCAACTCAAGGGAAAAGTAATTACTTGGTTTTGAAACTTAAGTCAAGTGACTCATAAGCTATGCTGGTTAGTTTTGAGTTTAGAAACTTGAATGATGCTTTCAAGATTAACTTCATGTGATCCCAGTATAAGACATTTTCATATTTGGTTGCTTCAAGATGCAGATGTGTCAGATTGTTCAATCCCTTTCAGAAAGCAAGCTAGCTCCCAGTAAGACTACATTAGACTGCATGTGTGTGATTCCTTTGAAAGCTTTCACTATTGCCAAGTAGATTTGAGAACCTTCTCCCAGAGAGACGTGCAAGCTTCCTTCCTTCAACACTCCTTTTTATTTTGTTTCTTTTTTCTTTTTTTTTAAGAACTGATGAGATTGTGCATGCAGATAGTGTGTGCATGTAACTTTGTGAAGCGTGAGTTGCTGTTAATAAATAATGTATAAATTAGTAATTTTACACAGAGATTGAAAGTAGGCTTAAATCTTCATACTCTTAAGAAATCAATTATACTTTAGATACTATAATTGAATTTTAATAAAGGGAGCTTTTAATTGTTTGTCTTTCATACAGTCTTTGGGAAAATTGCTTTCTTAGATTTCTAAAACTTCTACCTCTCTCCAAAGGGCAAACTGGAGAATGATTAAAAATAGTCAGGGCTTGAAGATACCAGTTCCTTTAAGCAGGATATCTTAAAAGAGTTAAGATGGCTTTGGCAACATCTATGTCTATTTACAGACCTCGTTGTGCTTTACAAAGTAAACAAATACTGTATTTCTGCACATTTTATTCCTCCTGTCATAAATAAATACATTCAGATAAGCGTGCTGAGATGTGCACATCGTACTGCCCTCTGTCAGCAGCTTGACAGTTTCTTCTTTTTATGTTTTTCTCAGTTCCTGTTTTTTATATCTCATGCTAAGCATCAAAATAATTTTTTTTTTTTTCTTTTTAACTTATGCAGCAAGCAAAAAGTATTGCAAAATTGAAGGAAAAAAACTGTGGTTGGATTGTATATTAATTTTTCTTTACTTGGATTCCATGATTCCATGTAATGGAGTTTGAAACTAATAAGGTGCATTATATAAAATGCACTAATTGTGTATTTTATCACACTACAAAAAAAAAAGAGCACTACTAATTACTGCTTCAGTTATAGAAAAGGAAGCATGAAAGCATAAAATGCTTTAAAAGACATAGAGCTGAAAATTGCTACTTCTGAACAGTGTTCCTAGTAGATGCTTAAAATCACCAGTGTCTCTAAAAGTGTATTCTGCAAACATGAATTTTGAAGGAGTTCGTGCTGTGAACCGAACTTTAAAAAATACCATTTTTTTTGTAATGAAATGAATGAAACAGCCTTATAAGTCAAGTCTTAGTTACTAGGTCTGCAGTGTGAAGATTTTGATTAAATTTCGATGGAGATAGGCTGCTTAACTGCCACTATAAGGTTTGCTTTTTAATTATAAAATATATGAATGTCAAAATAGAAATGTGCTGAAATACGTCTCAGAGCTTGTCTTTGTCATTTGTCTTTTGTAGTCTTGAAAAATGGTGATTAATAGTCTTCTGAACTTTACTCTGTCCCTTTTTTTTTTTCTTTCTGCTATGTTTTCACTACTTTTAGCGCTTCAGCATGGAGGGGATCTCAAATGTCATACAGAATGGCTTCCGCCACACGTTTGGAAACTCGGGTGGAGAGAAACAGGTGCTGGGCTATCTTCTCTCTTTTTCTCATTCTTTTCCTGCACTTTTGGTAGGAGCTTGGATTTTGAAAATTGACAGTAGTCAAAGATAAATGCTGAGACAAGAAAAAATAGGACAAAAATGTTGGAATCTGTATTCTTTCCCTGCCTCAGGACTATGATCAGCCTACAGTTTCTTTCTCTCAACATCTTGGTACACTGAAATAATAACCCTTATTTCTTACCCCAGACTACAAGTGTTTTGGCATAATGCATGCTTCAGATACATAGCATGTCTGTAAAAATATAATGACCAAATCGAAGAGTATGTATCAGATTAGACATAACATTTCATTCTTCGGCATTAAGGAATTGGGTAATATCTCCCAGTTGAAAACATATGATGGTTTTTTCAAGTGTTCTGAGCTGATACATCTAAAAACATCTGGAAAATATGTGGACTTTATGTCCTTTTGCCTTTGAAAAATGCATTGCACTGAAAGCAGCCAAATGTGTGCAGTGCAAATTACTGATACAAGGTGTAGGCAAATTTGTGTCCTTTCATTGACTATTTAAGTGTTGAAATATTTAAATGTTGAAATATACAGCATGGAGACCCACCTTCACAGTGTATCCCTGGAGATGTTACATATACCTAAGTAGCAATATTCTTAGACTTTATTTCAAAGTAATACTTAATTGTTTCAGAACTGTAGTGTGTACTTCATTTAAATACATTCTGTATTTTGATGAATTGTTAATGCTTATGCTGGTTAGGCTTTTGGCACACATTACAAAATATTGTTACTTCACATTATTTAATGCATACCCACCCATTATAATTTATGCATTTATGTCAGAGAAGTGTGTCAGATGGGGTTTTTGGTTGTTTCTCAGGGTTTTTTGTTTGTTTGTTGTTGGGTTTTTGTGTGTTTGGTTGATTGTTTTTTTGGTTTTTGTTTTGTTTTGTGTGTGTCTTTTGTATTGTTGGGTTTTTTTTTCCCCTGGTGAGAAGTCCACTGAGCAGACTGCATAAGCTGCCTGATAGTTTGTTTAGAAGTTATGGCTGATTAGGTTTTTGTCTGAAAGATGACAGGAATATCCTGCAGAGTTGTTCAAGAGGTAAAACAAATCTTCTCAGGTCATTCCTGAATCATGAGATTAGAAATGGTGGACTTGCCTTCTTTCTCAAGCAAAATATATATATGAGAGTTAATGAATACATACATCCAGCTGTTTATCCCCAGCTTTGGTCATCTTGAACACATGCATAGAGCTTACCTAAGAAAGTTTTTTATCACTCTACATTATCTCAATACTAGTAAAGTAATAGCTTTGCTGCTTTGTTGTGTGGTTTTTATTTTGTTTTATTTGCTGTCTTTACCATTTAATAATTAGCTGCAGGTGTTGACCAGCTTCCTTATCTATTTTCATTATCATGTATTTTCCTAAAGGTAACATATGTAGCTATGCCAACCCCTCTTAGTTAAAAGACTGATTTTATATGCATGTCTTTCTTTGACTGCCTCCTAACATTCTAAGCGTATGTAGCATAATGATAAATTAACAAAAACACTGGTTGGATAACTCTTCAAGTCTTATTTGAGTTAGTTTACTAATTTTATTTTTCATGAGATCACACTTCTCCCCTGGTTTTTCTTACACTATACCCTTGTTAGCAGTGTTACATTGGGTTTTCTCCTCTTCCTGTACCCCAAAGCCAATCATGGAAATAACAAGAACTTAACATGAAAAATAGGGAAGAAAGATACCATATATCTTCTCATTTAGCTCTGGAAATCAATTTTTCTGTGGCACTTGTTTTTTTGTTTGGTGTATTTTCGTTCGTTCAGTCTTTGTCACACTACCAAAACTCGGCCCTGCTTTAAAAATATTGGCACCATCTTTTTATTGCAGCAAGTTGAAAAAAAAAAAAGTCAGATGCTCAGTTCCTTAGTGCTGCTCTCAGAATATTTGTTTCAGTGTTTTTTTCAGGATGTGTTGTCACTGTAAACTCATACTCAGGTGCTTTCTGATAGGGCAGAAAAGTTAGTTAACAATCTGGATTTGTGCACAAAAAAAAAAAAAAAAAAAAAAGGAGAGATTTTTTTTTTTTGTGTACCTTAGAAGGTAGAAGTTCATACACATAAAATCACAACATAAAGTTTATGACATGTTTGTACAGTCATTTCAGAACCCTTTTCAGTCTTAAATGGTATTTACCACCTTTACTGTTTTGTTTTGATAGCAAGTACTTTCCTTTTAAAAACTTTAGTCCTTCAGTTTGTGTGTATCAGAGACATAAGTGAAAATTACTTGGAATTTTTCAGTGTTTAAACAGAGACTTCCAGTGGGAACTCCCTATTTCCATCTGATAATGCAGCTGGAAAAAACAACAGTTTCATAAAAGCCCATGAGATGTTCGTAGCTCTTTCAGTAATCATATTTCCAGATGAAAATTCAAGGTTGTCATTTTAATTTTGATTTTTAGGAACATTGAACACTTTCTATGGGTGATTACAACTTGCTGTGGGAATTGCAGCTTATCATATAGTCAAATATGCTTCAAAAATTTAGAGGTCACAGTAGACTTAACACTTGGTCGTGTCAGTAAACTAAACTTTAGTCATTTATTTTCTGTTCCAAAAGATGTTATTCTTCACACAGCCGTTCAGGGAATGAGTTCTTATAGTCCTGTACTTACTGTTAGAGCAGTGAAGTACTGATGAGAAAAGCAAGATGATATCTGTAAACTAAGAAAGAAATCGCCTTTTTTTTATTACTACTATTAGTATTAGAGAGGAAAATTGTAAGGTGGAGTTTACAGGAGAAGGAAAACAAGGAATATTAGTACTTGTTCTAGTTAAACATGTTTTAATAATTTACTGTCTTGGCAAAGGGTAGAATGCTGCCTAGTTCTAAAATGACAGCCTGAATCTGATTTCTCATGTAGTAAGTCTACTTTCACCTCTGACATTTGCAGATTTAACAGCCCAATACCTAGCTATTGATTCCAGTAATCTTAATAAGAGTGCAGTTCTCTAATGATACCTGTTGTTTACTTCTGCTGGAAAAGAAATCACAAGCTGACTGTTTCCAGAGAAGCATTGCATACTTCCCTCTGCTGTGCTAAGTGGATGTGGAAATATGCAAAAGGGAAGGGAAGCGAAGGGAAGNAAGGGTGGGGAAGGGAAGGGAAGGGAAGGGAAGGGAAGGGAAGGGAAGGGAAAAAGCAACCTGCGTTTGCATAAGGTCTTGATGAGGTGTCAGTACATCCTGTACAATAGGTTCTCTTAAGTGACACAGAACTTTTCAGTACTTTTGAAATGCTGACCTCTTCAAGAAGAATATGCATTGGTATACACTACAAAGTATTATGTCACTAAAATGCTTTGAATAAAAGAGTAACAGAGTTGGTTCAAGACTTAAAAATAAATCTTGGTTGCACTGCAGGTATTAAAATACCAAAAGATTTCAGAAAATCTTTGACTTTTTTTTAATGCTGACAAGAATGAAAGATTTCAGTAAAAAGTAAACAGAACAAAAATGGAGTTGTTTTGAAACAATCTGTTAATATACTTGACTTAAAAGTGAGAATTTAAATTAAAACACAAATGGTGGGGTCTTATGTTTAATTAGATTTGTCTTTGTTCCTTTTGATTGCAAATGTATAGTGTCAGAAGGCAAAAGTTGTCTGTTTTCATATTCACTTAACTGTGGAGCAGCCTAATTCTCTTTACACAGCAGACTATACATCACCTTAGGAGCTGGGACTGGCAGTGCTCTTTGGCCTGTCGAAATCCTCAGAATGTTTCGCATTGTCAGTAAGAGTTAACCAGTCACTGAGAAAATCCTACAGCTGTTTTGAAGTTGTTCAAACACAGCATAAGCTGAGCTTGAAGATTTTTTCCTACAGATAGATCACAGAATATTCATGGTTGGGAAGGACCTCCTAGATCACCGAGTCCAACCATACCCATAACAAAAACAAAAAACACCTAAAAACCCCCCAAACACCTAAATACCCTGATCAAACACAACTTCAGAAACATAAAACACACAAAATAACCCCTTACACTGCTGCCACTAGAGCACGTCCTGAAGCTCCAGGTCTACCCATTTCTTAGGGATGGTGACTCAGCCACCTCCCTGGGCAGGCTGTTCCAGTGCCTCACCACTCTTTCTGTAAAGAACTTCTTCCTAATATCCAATCTAAACCTCCCCTGCTGTAACTTCAGACCATTTCCTCTGGTTCTGTCAGTAGTTACTAAGGAGAAGAGGCCAACCCTCACCTCTCTACAGGTAGTTGTAGAGGGCAGTGAGGTCTCCCCTCAGCCTCCTCTTCTCCAAACTAAACATACCCAGCTCCCTCAGCCTCTCCTCATACGGCTTGTTCTCTAAACCCCTCACGAGCTTGGTGGCTCTCCTCTGGACACATTCCAGCATCTCAATGTCTTTCCTATAATTCAGGACTGAACACAGTATTCGAGATGAGGCCTCGCAAGTGACGAGTATAAGGGCACAATAACTTCCCTTCTCCTGCTGACCATGCTATTCCTGATACAAGCCAGGATCCTGCTGGCCTTCTTGGCTGCCTGGGCACACTGCTGACATATTAAGCCAGCTGTCTGCCAGCACCTCCAGGTCCTTTTCTGACAGGCAGCTTTCCATATATTTTCCCCAGTACTTGTTAGCACTTTTCTACAAACCTGAACAACTTAACACACCCCCACAGCTTCTGTCAGCTGTGCTCTGGAATCCTTTAAAAACGTGACTGTTACGAATATCTCAAGTTATTTGAAGGCAACATCAATATTTACACGTTTTGGTTTTTCTTTTTTCCCTAATGTACTTCCTAGAAAGAATAAATTACTTTGTTATTTTGGATATAACTGGTGACATTCACATGATATTCGTACCTTTCGTTTTTTTTCAGAGCAAGTTTTGAAATTGTTTATCTGTATTTATAATGTTGGTTTAGGGGAGGTAGTGGGACAGTTGTTCTTCCAGCTTTTATTCGATAGTAAGGATTTCTTTAAATACTATTGGTTTGCATAGGCTCTGAAGAAAAAAACTAATGAAGAAACTTTTTACTGTAAACAGCTCTGGGTTTTTTATATACTTTTTTTTTGTAATATTTAGTTTCACAACTTCTAAAGTCATTACATAATTTAAAAAATTGTCTTCTGTGTTAATAGGGTAATAGCTATGGCATAGGAAAGGTAGAATCTCATCTTTTGAAAGCTTTTTTTTGTGTCTGGCATTTTCAGTTACTGCAATGGTGGCAAAATAAAATGCAAGCAACATAAATTTCATGAAAGGACTGTCAAGTAACTCTGTTTTTTATTTGACAGTACTTAACAACCGTCATTCCTTATGAGAAGAAAAATGGACCCCCATCTGTTGAAGATCTTCAAACATTAACCAAAAGTGAGTATGTGGTATTTCCCCCCCTGATACATTCTTCTTTGGATTTCCAGCTGTGGTTGCTCAAAACCAATGAATTCACACAGTTTTATCTCTTCCCCCTTACCCTATGGCATGTATGTAAAGTTTTATGATTTTTAACCATGTATTTTGGCCACTTTTCACTTGTTTTTTGAGCCTTTGTGGTATGTTTCCTAGCTGTTCTCTAAAACCCTAAAGGCTAGAAACTTGCATGTATCAGAAAGTAAATGCTCTCGTATTATTTCAACAGATGGGCCTTATGGAAAATACTGCATGTCATGGAATTTGGCAACACTGTCTTGTAGCACCTGTTACACCCTTGGTTGTTTAAATTTACTGTGCTTTATTGAGGTTATTGTAATGACTTCTGAAAATCGGAATGGATGTCAGGACACTTATGAGTAGTTGTATGATGATTGTGCTTGATTGCCTTTAAAATAGCCTGCTTCTCTCTGTTTGGGTTTTGGGTTTTTTGATTACTTTAATAATTAGGAAGCATAAACCAAACAGAGTTTTGACAGTGCTTTTAATTCCCCTTTCTTCACAAATTTTATTTAATTTATAAGTTCTAAGTGATCTTGATTTATTTATGCTAATTTGCATGAAAAATAAGGTTGTGCATTTAAAAAAAAAAATTAAAGTGTCTAAATGCAGCAGAGCATCTCTGACAGTCAGTGCCACCTTCATTTGAGATTTACAGGAACAGTTTAAAAATAGATGGTAGAGTGTGTCAGTGCATTTGATCAGAACTCAGGGCACCACTTTGGATCTAACTACGATTTAAGGCACTTGCCAGTAGCACAGGTCTGTGATTCCACAGGTGGCTGAAGGATGGTAGAGGGCTTATTTCCTGGAAAAAGAAAATAAATATTGTACAAATTCTGAAGTAAATTAAATGTTTACACAGGAATTAAATTCCCTTTGGTTTTCTGCAATAGGCACTCTTAGCTGGTAAAGCATACTTACTCTGTGACAAGGCATTTTTTTTTTTATTTTCTATTTTCTCCTGCAGAGAAATTGTATTCTCTTGCCATATTTAAATTTCACTTGAAATTATTGTCAAAAATTCAATATTAAGCAGAGAGAGGTTAAAGCTTCCTCATAAGAACCTGTTTTGTTTGATTATTTACTAACAAAATACCTTGTACAAATGCACTGTAAAGAGTATTAAAAGTATTGCATATTCTGTGAGATGGTTGGAACTTGGAACTTGTGACTCAGTTGCAGATTTCTGCCTCAAATTCTGCTGTTCTTAAGGCGGACACTAAAGCAGGTATTTGGGGTTGTTTGGGGTGAGTTTTCTTTCAAAGCTGTGTATTACTCTGTAGTTCCGAACACTAATGGCTTCAACATAAAAAAAAACAAAATAAACCACTTGTTATATTTTCAGTTCAGAGTCTCTTACGAGGAATTCAGAGTGTTCTAAATACTGCTATTCAGTACAATTCTATACTTTTTATTCTTTCACTTGTGTCCAGACCACTTTGTCATTGATTTTGTTTATGGTGTAACAGGTAAGCTAATATGTGTCAAACTGAGCAGTCCAAATGTTTTTCCTTCTTCTGAAATATGCAGGGATAGACAATTTCTAGTGGATATAAGTCACAAAAATGTCATTTTGGCATTATTCTAAGTTAATGACAAGTTCAGTCATGTATTTTTAGATTTTTCTAAGCTGCTGACATTCACCATTTCAGGGGAGGAAAACAGCAACATTTTCATCAGATCATTCACAGCAGCGTTTCTTTAGAAAGGTGTTATTATTCCATGATTCAAGCTGAATATCTAGGAAATAAGTAATAGAGCATACATTTTTGCCTAGGATTCCCAACCCTCCAGTAGTTGCTATCACATTTTAGTTTTGGATGTGGTGACTTTATTTTGGGATAATTTTTATAGGGAAGAGGTACTTTTTTTGTTATTATGACTGGTGATATTTTGCTGTAATAATTAACCACATAAAATGGATGTCTTGCATCCATCTACTGGGGAGTTTAGTGAGAGTTACACAAGTGAAAGGTTGAGATATGATGTATTATTTTATCTTCTCATATTCCACTAAAGAATTTTCTTACTAATCTGGTAGTAATATCCCTATGAGTACTTGAAACAGCTCCATGTTATTTCCTTTGAGACTGTTGCCTTTAATTTATGACAAAACACATTAATTTTTTTTTTTCATACTATAGTCCTGCATGCCATGAAAGAGGATAGCGAGAAAGTTCCAAGCTTGTTAACAGACTATATTTTAAAGGGTGAGTATGTTCCTTAGCAGGTTGGGGTTTTTTATTTTAAATTAACTTAATGTACCTACAAGGTGTATTTGAAAACAGTAGTCCTACAGCATTCATGAATTATGTTGCCCTTTTTTTATTTATATACAGCTCTCATTTATATTCAGGTCTATTTTATCTGAGGTTTCTGAATGTGTTTTTCATTTATTAAAAGTTATTATTTTGTTTATGGTGGTATAATATAGCAATGTATGTGTTGTATATTCAAATAGCTGAAGGACATCAGAAGGAGTATAACAGTAGGACTTACAAAGTTAGATGTGTGTAGTTAAAAGCTTCTTTTTCAGAAACAGAATTCAAACTGCCTAGGGTAATAATGCATTTCCTAAATGAAGTGCTTATAGCTTCATTTTAAGTGTTACCTTCTGAGCAATAGTAAAAATTGTTAACTTTACTTGTTAATACCTTCTTCATATTTTATTTGAAAGGTTTGTGTAAGAGTCATTTATTTTCAGTCTTATACATTGATTATATTATTAAAATGTCAGACATTGAAAATCACGGATTGCTTTAGCTTTNCGAGCTGCCTGGGGAGGTGGTGGGGAGGAAATGTCTCTTCGTCCCTGGAGACATTTAAAAAGAGACTTGATATGGCACTCAGTGCCATGGTCTAGTGACTGTGGCGGTAATTGATCAAGGGTTGGACTCGATGATCTCTGAGGTCCCTTCCAACCCAGCCTATTCTATGATTCTATGTTCCAGGTAGTTTCCAGGTTGTGAAATTACTTCAAAATGTTTTTCTTCTGTCTTAATTTTTGCCTAGATCTTGCTAACACTTATGTTCTTGCTTGATTCTTGTCACATAAATGTTACCATCTTCGTAGTGTTTAAAGTTTAGCATATGCATCAAGATCAAATGAGTGTACAGAAAGTTGATGGATGCCTTTTTATTTGAGACCAAAATGTATATTATGTTCTGCTCCATGTTCATACGCTTTTTTTTTCTGGTATCAGGCTTTTCAAGTCTCTCTATTTTTTCAAATACAGTCATTTGACTTAACTCCCTCCATATGATTTTTAAAGGTTTCTATCTTTCTTACACAGACTTCTTATCTCTCTGATCTCACAGAGATCTGGATTTACTTTCATATTAAAGTTGTGGATGCAATTTAGTGTGCTGTTGCTTCAGAAAATCTGGAGAGAGCCATGCAGTATTCTAGAAACTCCAACAGACCTCCTGTTGGAAGAGTCTTATTTCTAACTTCTGTGTAGGGTTGCAGAACTACCACATGCAATAAGACTGCAGAGATCCTTTCAGTTGATTCCTCAGATTTCTCCATTGTTTACTTACTCTTTCTGAAAATCCTTCTTAAATGAGACAGATAAATCTGCCTATGAGCTGAGACACATTTAGGGTCAAGAACAAGGGGTTTTTAAATGGTGACAATGCTAAACTTTAGTTCTGTGAAGCAGACTCTTTGCCACAAGAGAATAAACTGTTGTCAAGAATTAAAGCTGTTTACTCTTCATCATAATATTTCTGATAGAAATTTGACTGGAATGACTAGTGTTCTTTACAGTGTCTGCTGTTATTTTTAGACAAAGCTATCCAGAAAAGCTTCCAGATTACTAGGATACTGAGAAGAAACTGTCTGCCTAGGGAAATGGAGAAATCTTCTGCAGAGAATGTTTTGAAAAGTAGATTAGCTGAACATATGACAGGATGATCTAGGAAGCCTGATACTGAGGTTCCCTCCTACCTCTGCCTCTTCAAGCTCGTGACTTTAAAATTACCAGGGATGTTCTATTAGCTAGATGCAACAATTACAAAAACACCATACTTGCATTAAATGCGTTGGATCAAACAGGTAATCAGATATAGGTACTGTTATCTCTAAACTGTAAAAGACAAATGATAGGAGTATGAAAAGTCATCACTCACATCACTCATACTGTAAAGGTGATTTTTTTGTCAGCTACCATTGCATTACTGAATAGAACTAAGCCTTTCTTGATCTGTCTGTCTCTTTGCACAACAGCAAGCAGTCGTACAAGCTAGCGAGCACAGAATTTCATTTTCTTTCAATGTAGCCTTAACTAAGCTTCATATTGCTATGTTTAGATTATTTAAAATATTTAAAGCTCCGGTGACAGTATTACATTGTAGTGCAGATTTATCCTGTGGAACACGCCAAGACTTCCAATTGTTCCTGACGCTGTATTCTGTTTCTCTTTCTGTCACTACAACTTCTGGCCTGAAGCCTCAGTGGAGCTTCATCCATCACACAAAATACTCCCAGCCACCTGTCTGGAAATTATTTTTAAAACCTGTTTAAAGGAGATTAGCTGATTCTATACAACTACTTAAAACAACTTTCAGCTCAGCTTTTGTACCTGAAATTCCAGCATAGTCCTTGCATTTCAAGATAAAAGGGGTGACCTGCATTTGGAAGAGTCTGCTCTCTTCACTGGAAAAATTAAAAATGTATCGTCAAGGTGAAAATTATTATGAGGATTTAGGGATTTGAATTTGTTTTCCAAAAAAAGCAGGAGGGTAATAAGTTCTGGACCCACTAATAATCATCTGTACAATATAGTGATAATTCTATTGATTTTGCCTTTGTTTACTATGTGATACAGCTATCTGGATGGATTCCATTTATTTTTATTAATCTTTAATCAAGAAATGTGGTTATTATGTCATCAAAGATACGTTGTTCTATTTAAATCTGTTCAACGTTAAGTTAATATGGCATTTTCCAGCACAGGTAAAACCTTTCTAGCTCTGTATTCTACTTTACAGATGGAAAAAAAAATATATATATATTGCAAGTCCTTAGTGATTTATTTTTTTTTAAGCAGCACTGTCTTTTATTCTATAGTATTCAAAAAAAGAGAACATGAAGTCTTATGTGGGTGTTTTTACTGTCCACATAATTAGTAATAAATTTGCCCAGATATTGTTGCTTAGTGTTGAAAAGTTACTTAGATTGCTTAAAAGTAAATCTATTTTGTCAAGACAGTTTCGGTAAGGGCTGGAGCACAGGAATGGAATTTGAAGAACTCTGCAACAAAATCTGTTATCAACCTTCTATGTTACCATGGATCATTCTTGCACTTCTTTTTAATAACCAGCTAATGCTTCTGAAACTCTGGAAATAGAAATCCTCAGAGCATGGGACGTGCAAATCTGGTATGCTAAAGAAGTGAAAAAGCCCAGTGCAACTCATTTAATGGTTAGGGGAAAAACCACAACACCTCCATATTAATTTCTGAATAGGATTATTAGTTTCCAAATTACTTCTGCTGTTTGCTTTTTTGGAGCATCTAATTTCCCAGTTTTAACCACCTCCTTGTGTCCCCCGGAATGTTAAAAATGTCATCATTTTGTCCTCATGCTTAAGTCCCTCTTTCCAGTGATCAGTTAGCTCTGCCCTGGATCTATTCCATAGAGATTACCTCCTCAGAGGTAAGTATCCCAAAGACAGACTATACATATTCTATGTAGAATTGAATCTTCTCTTTCTCATGTTAATCTTGCTGCGACCTAAATTATTTTCTAGGGGATATTTTTTTCTTTTCTGTGGTGTTTTGTTTGTTTTTACCTTTCAGTGAACATTTCCATCCTTAAGTTAGTAATAATGAGAAGAGCTTAGTGGTTTGTTTTGCAAGTAAGTTACAGTTCTCTCCCACGCTATTCATATTATATTTTATAGATTTAGAATGAAAATAGATGGAAACATGAAACCAGTAAGCATTTGCAATTATGCTTAAATTTTTCTGTATATATTTTTCATATATTAGTATTATATTTTAACACTGAGATTTGGAAGAAGTTGAGGGAATGTATTTGCTGACAAGAAAAGAAATATCAAGCCAACGCTGAAATTCTTGATCTTGGATCTTGTGCTTATCTTTCTACTGATCTTTTTTTATGTTTTGACAAAGATAACATGCTTTGAAAACATCGTGTTTGTTGTCATTGAAAGACCTACCCAAGCAAGCAAGCAGCAAAGTTGCTTGTGCACAAGTGTTAAGCTGTAAGTCAGGGAGCACAGGTAGAGATATTTTTGTCATACATTGTTTTTAAGGTGTTGCAACAAGAATAGGTACCATATCCTTAGATGAAACCATGTTTGCATTAACTATATCCATTGATTTTTTGATACTTTTTTTTTTTTTACAGAAGCTTTCAATCTTTCTTTTTCCATGTATAATGTAATGACCTTCTGGATTAAGATTTATTTGCCAAGTACAATAATGCAACAAGTAGTAGCATCTGTAATCATTCAAATATGCCAAGTTTAGGTTGCTTTCTGCAGAAAATGCCTCTGCACAGTTTTTCTCTTCAGCTTCACAAATAATAATTGCCAATTCCAACCCTGCAAGACAGAAAAAAGGGTCGCGGGAGTATCTGCATTTCACAAATACTGCAGGGAACTGCATCTGGGTAGGAGAACAGAAACCTCTGCTTCTGTTAAGATAAAGGGTACTACTGGCTTTGAAAAGCCGACATCCAGTTAGCCAAATAGCTCTTATGTGTTCATGTACTGGTGAATGTACATACAGTAGCTTCTATCAGTTTGGGGGCATGAGGCCAGAGGAGCAATATGGGGAGGGCCTACTGGGATGGAGTTCATAGCAATTTTAAAGTAGAAGCTGAGGAAGGTATTGTGGGAAGGGGAATGATCTAGTTTTAGTGTTACGAGTGTAAGGGGGAATATCTAAGGAAGTCTGCTTAGGTTCCTTAATTTTAGCTACTTACGGAACAAATTGATATATATGAAATGTTACCCTGTAGATAAACACAGAATCAAGGTATTAAGGACAAGTTTTCTGGTACTAAATCTAGACACGTTATTTCAAGATTATGAGGTTTTGCTTCCAGTTTTTACAAAATTCGAAGATTTAACTTCATGTACAGGGATAATTTTTGAATATAGCATACTACCCGCATGATCTACAAACTGAATAAGTCATTTTTTGTACCCCTGCAAAGTTGTTTGGGGTTTTTTTAAATTCATTCTAGTACACATGTAAGTATCAATAATTGTGACATTGTTAAGTCATAACTGTTATATAACAATATATAAATATGTATTTATACCTGAAATAAATTAAATCAGATGTGTTCTTACATTAAACTGTTCTAAGATACAGTTATTGCTAAGCTTTGTGTTCTTTTCCAATTGTCCTTGAACAGTAATTGTGACACAAAAATGCAGTGCTAAGAATACTACATGTTACTACTGAGTAAAATGCATGAAATATGTCAAGTATTATTTATTTTTTAGCCTTTTTTCTGAATGTAGATGTCACGAAAGCAGAATGAGTTTCCATTTTTCAGATTGCTTTGCTATTTCATATCTGATCTTTCAAGCTTCTACTAAAGGCTTAAAGAACCCCATATTTTGTTTTGATAAAGCAAGAATTTGCACCTTGTATTTTTAAATTAAGCAAGCATTTCAGATGAAAAGTAGATTTATCTTTTTTTTTTAGTAAATTTAATTTCTTGCCTTTGAAGATTTTGTTTAATTGTTACACCTGACTTCTTTATTTGTTTTTATGTTGTGCTAGCATTGGTTTGAAAGCTGGATTGCTCTGAGGTTTGTGTCTTACATGTGAAACAGGAATGAGAAACACATGAAGGACATGTCTTATCTTCCCCACTTTGTGATTCAAGTACATGCACCAGAATTAGAAAGTAGAGTTAGAATCTTAAATTGTCAGTGCATATTTTTAAAACATAACTGCATGTGTCACCTTTTATTTATACTTTCTGCCAGAGCACCTCAAAAAGCACTGTTTAAGACATGACCTTTAGTTAACTCATTTCTGGATAATATTAGTTAAAGGTAGTGCGTTGTGTCAGTTATCTTCTGAGAAGAGGATGATCTCTTAATTGGCAGTTTCAATTGATTTCTAGATTTTACTGTGTTACTAATAGGGTAGAATTCAACATTTGAGTATTTTAGTATACGATACATTTTTATACAGACTAACTTCACTGATGTTTATCAAGATGCATTTCTGGTTCTTTTGCAGTTCTGTGTCCTACATGAAGAGGGCTGCCTTTGAGAATTAGCCACTTTCCTTCCTCTGATAAGAAGCTTTCTATGGATATAACTCATAGTATTTTTTTCATTTGGCACTACACCTAAACCAGTATGCATTTACCTCCTCTGTATGTGCGTGGACTTCTCTAATCCTACAGTAAGTCTTCTGGGCATGACAACTCATCCATTTTAACTTAATAGTGCAATGAACTGGAGCAGGGAACAAACTGTACAGTTTTACTCAAGTTGTTCTGGCTTTTTAAAGTCTATTTTTACATTGTATAGCATGTAGTAAATCCTCCTGCACATTTTGTTGTTGGAAGGAAAAGTAAACTTTGAATAGTGTAAATAAAGTAAGCCTAGTTTTAAGGAATACATATTTCAAAGCATCCTTAGTTCCTATAGCAAAGATGCAAAAAGGATCATAGTTGGGCCTGGACTAAAAGATGCAAGCGAATTCTTCAGGAAGCTCTCCAGAACAGTGTTGGTGGAAGTCGACATTCAACACTTCTTTCAAAATGGCAACTTTGATTGAACTACACAACAGCATTGTTCATACAGTGAACAAATACAGATTCTGTGATGGTTCGGCATAGGTAACTGGTGTATTACCTATCCTTGTTATTCAGTGCAAACATCCAAGTAGTGTAATATTTCATACTTGTTTTTATTTTAATTATTAATGTTTGTGTGGCTTAAATACTCACCCATGTTGCTGCTCTAATTTTACTGGGTTTAGTAATGAAGACACTTCAATATATAAACTTTTTAAAAGGCTATCTTTTTAAAGATACATGTACAGTTTGAAAAACTTGCACCTGGAATCCAAGTTAGTATTATATTGAGGTGTTTGTTGTGTATCTCTAAATTTTACTACAAGTCCCTCTTGTAAACTGTATGCACTGTCTCCTCTGTGATGATGTATCTGCATTCAAACAGATGAGAATGTATTATAAAATCCTGTAAAAGAAACTTACCCTATAATCTCAATATTAAATACTTGTCACAAATAGTTTTGCCAGTCTTAAAGATTTGAATGAAATAGAAGGAGCACTATTAAAAATAAAGGAGCTATTTTTAGGTTGAATTCCTGCTGATTCTACACCCGGATATAGATAATGTCTATGTGATGGCAATGAAAGATGAAGGTTCTAAAAAGATAAACCTCTTCAGGCAGGTTTTTCCATTTAACATTTTCATTTCCATTTTTGTTAAAGAGAAATTTGTGCCTGAACATCTTGTGTCACTCCTTTAATACTCAGTTTTATCATTGTCACCAAACACTTATTTTGATCAGTAAAACATACTCACTTTGAAAATAGTTCTTCTTATGCTTTCTCATTTTCCTTTTTTCCCAAAGGCCTTGATATTTTTGTCTTTTGTGCCTTTTTCAGTTGATAAAAGTTTTCAGCTTAAAATTCTCTTCTCCCTCTCCCTGACTTGACCACCTGCTCAGGAATAAACAGATCCTCTGCATAAGTGCATTGTGTGAGGAAGTGGTTTTTTTGTTGCTTTAATCTACTTCATTTCTAGTATCTCAAGCAAGAAAGCTGTCATTTATTTTTTAAACTGATGTGTTATGAACTCATTATGGCATGCTTTTTCTTTAGAAATGCTTTATGTTGACCTGTTGATGCCTAGAAATTGGCAAAGGGGATGATGACCCCTGCTTTTCCTCATGTTTTTTAAAATAGATGCATGTTGTGAAACACACCATGTCTCCAGATGAGATTAGTCAGAGATGTTTCAAACTACTCTCGAGGCTTCAGGTGAAAAGATGGAACAAAAAAAGAGGGAAAACTAGGGGAAAAATTAAAACCAACCAAACAACAAACCTTTTGACAGAGTTTGCGTTGTTAGTTGTAGCAAATCTTGGATGACTTAAATAACAAATAAGTAATAAAACCTGAAAGAAAACATAACACTAAGACCAGAAACAGCTTTGTTGAGGTAAGCATCTGCCTGGCATCATGCCCCTTCTGACTTGATTAACAAGATTTCATTATAAAAAGTACCTGTCTACCTTGTCTGTAGAAACAGCATTAACCAACAGCTGCCAAATGCGGAAAGTATTTTATATATATATATATATATATATGCATAGAAAATAGATCTCAAAGCATTTGAATAAAAAGTACCAAGCAAATCTGCTTTTCTCCTGGTTTCTGTGCACTTCATATTCTCTATTATGCATCATTTTTCCAGATGAGTTATTGAATCTTGTGTTCTTTCAGGGAGATGATTTTCATTACTCTTTTTAGTTTTAGCATGTGTTAGCAGTAGCTGGCCACCCAAGAACAGCTGCTGACAACCCTAAAAGAGATTTGGGAAAAATACATTTTTATCAAGATCCACTCAGTTTTTAATATGAAGAGTCGTGAAAGCAAAGTGTCCTTAAAATAACAGAATTGGAGGTTACTTAAATTTAGGTTATTTATATCACTTGCTTTATTTATATCACTTGCCTTTTTTTTTTTCTTTTTTCTTTTTTTTTTTTTAGCTGAACATTTTGTTTCAGCTATTTTTTTTTTTAATAAAAACTCATTCACTTGCTGGCTAGAGTCAAATCTTGAGTCAGGGACTGTCTGGACTGTATGTCACAGCTAGTCAGGAATCATAGAATTACATTTTCTTGNAAACCAACCAAACAACAAACCTTTTGACAGAGTTTGCGTTGTTAGTTGTAGCAAATCTTGGATGACTTAAATAACAAATAAGTAATAAAACCTGAAAGAAAACATAACACTAAGACCAGAAACAGCTTTGTTGAGGTAAGCATCTGCCTGGCATCATGCCCCTTCTGACTTGATTAACAAGATTTCATTATAAAAAGTACCTGTCTACCTTGTCTGTAGAAACAGCATTAACCAACAGCTGCCAAATGCGGNTTTAAGGAAGGAAACTGAAAACAATGTCTCATGAAAGAGAATAATTTAGGTGGACTCTCAGCTCATGATTGGTGGTAAAGAACATCTGCCGTTGACTGTGCCAGGTGATTGTAGCCTTTAACTTGGAGCAGTGGTTTTATTGCGGTAGGTCACATCATTGTTGGTTCTGGACTGGCTTAGCTTGGTATTTTTTCTGCATGCATGACACTTAGACACTGCAGCCAGCCCTCAGACAGCACTTGGTGTGCTTGGCAACAGTGCTGACAACCAAGCGTGTATCTCTGCACAGCATTGTTTACAGCAGCTGCCGCCTCATTTCTAAGGGGACAATTTAATGTACAGGTTCCAACTCCTATGGCTGTAGGTGGTGCAGGGCCTGTGTAGGAGGAAGCCTGCTTCTCCTGCTGTAGCAGCAACAGGTAGTGGAGATCCGCAGCTTGCTCCACTTAAAACAGCATCGACCCAATTCAGTTGGAAGGGCATAGAAGAAGCTTTCTAGTGAAGCATTCTCAACTCTGGTGCACCCAAGTCTGAACTCACTCTCTTGTTTCATCATTCTGCAAAGTACGTGTTTATTTTGGATACCGTATTGTAACAGCAGAATCCATCTGGGTTTGGAACTATTTTCTGATTCAGATATTAATCCTAACTTTTAAAAGTTCAAAGTTATCCCTGGATATAAAGCCACTCCAGAANATAGCAGTGTTTATTTCAAGCCTGAAAAGAAACTCTCTGGTTGTCATACAAGAAATCTAGCTGCTCTAATGCTAAGATAATACAATTACTTATCAAGGTGTCTGCAATTGTGCAGTGAATGCTGGGAGAGTTTATAGGACCTATCTGATAATGGAGAAGTGCTAGATACCTTCCTTGCAGAGAGTTTCTTATCACTGAAGAATTAGATGGAATGTTTTCATTATTTAAGTGCTTTGTCCTAACTGGTGAAATGAAGAGTCTCATTCCCTTGCTCACGTTCTTTTGATCAGGACCTAACTTAGGACTTCTTTCATTTTTGTTTGAATATGTTGATCAGTGATGGCTCTTTGGATTAGCTGATCGCTGTCCAGTCCTAACAATAAGAAGACACTCTATGAACTGGACAAGCTAGTTACTGAACTTCGTCAGTGTCGTTTGTTTTTCTCTCCTTTATCATCTGCAAAAGTTGGATAGAAGTCTCTCTGCACTGATTGTTAATTTAAATAGAGCTCATAATTTTGTTCATTTTGTAACCCATCTTTGTGTTTAGATTTTATGTTAACTTCATGTAATAAGTATTAATTTTCTGTAGTGTTGCATGCAAACTTAAGAATCCAAGTACATCTTTCTTGGAAACACCTTGTTTTTAACTTAGGCTGAATAGTATGGGAGGAATAATTCAGCAAAGAAGGTAAGGTGTTCAGATTTTTGTGATCAGAAAAATGTTTTGAGAATATCCCAGTTTTTTCAAAACTATGGAAATCAAATTTTGATCCTGCGTCTATTTCTGTCAGTTTGCAATCCTTTGTAGTTCCATGGCTCAATGATATTCAGGGGACTGACCAATTCAAAGAAAACAATCCAGATTTTCCCACTGACTGCATTTTTGGCCACCAGAATCACATCATTGCCCAGCTCAAGTAGGCTGGTGTACAGGAGGTTTTTTAAGTGGAATGGCAGTGTTGCTGTTAAAATATCAGTTCCTTTTTTATCTGTACACAGATCACTGACTGCTTGAAGGAATGTGTTTCTCCTTCTGCATGTATTGCCTTCACAGGAAAATGCATATTGCAAAGAAAGGCCTATATAGGTAATGCTGCTTGTCTGTGTGTTTTGGAATCTGGAGTTGGAAGATTCCCAAATTAGCACAGAAGTCCCTCAAAACACCTTGCAGCTATTTCATCATGAAATAATATCTTCACCGTTATTACCTGCATTCACCTCTCTCCAACCTGGCAGATAGAAATTGTCCTTGAGATAAATCTGAAAAAGACAAATGCAGAACCTCTGTCACTTCCATTAACAGAAGCAGTTGACAATGTCTGCTGGCACTAGCCTGGAAATAGTTGAGTAGACAGCTGCTGCCTTCTGCATGCACCTCTCATTGATGCATGGAGGGAACAGTCATATTAGCCTGAAACCTCATTGTCACCAGAACCACTGCACTTTTGCCTAAAACTGAATGATTACTTCCTCTAAAGGCAGATCCAAGATTGTAAAAGATCAAGTCTTAAAAAGCTTCTCTTTGCATTCAGTGCAGGGAGCAATCCCCTTGTGAACATTAAGGACGTTGAAGCCCAACATGTCACTGCACTTGCCTGTTCCACTGAACAGCACAAGAGTGAGCTGTTCTACAGAAGCACTTGGTCCTGGATAAGGCTCTTGCAAAACTACTGCAGTGGTGACAGCTTCAGGAGGACCAGACCTTAGTGGGAGGAACACGATGCGCCCACAAGCCTCCCAATATTTCTTCTTTTCCTGCTTTCTCAGCCTCGTGACTCTTCATTTTTGAAGAGGATCCCCAGGAAAGTGGTTGAGTCACCATCCCCAAATGTGTGTAAAAATCATTCGAATGTGGTGCCTAGGGACATGGTTTAGCGGTGGGTTGTTAAGAGTTAAGGTAGTAGGGTTAGGTTGAGGTTGGACTTGATGATCTTGATTGTCTTTTCCAACCTGAGAAATTCCGTGAAGTGTCTCAGAAACTGAGTAAGTGGCAGGGGGAGAGTGGGGTGGGGGGCAGGGAGCGGGGGAGGAGGGTGCTGGCAACACTGAGGGCAAACAAGGACTTGGCTGGCTGGGCTGGGCTGCTAGCACAGAGAAGTACTGTCAGAGTCGGGGGCAGCTGCTGACACAGTGGTTGTGAGGCTGAATGGCAGAAACATAATCTGAATGCCTGGCTGCTGCAAGATATTGAGTACTGATTCCAGAAGAAGGGAAGGGGCTGATGAGAAGGAGCACGTCTTGGTGAAAGAGGTTGTCAGTGCATGACTAAAAGACTTAAGAGAGAGTGTGCTGGGAGACTGAAACACTCATTTTTTCTATGTTGGTTTAAGTTAGTTGGTTTGTGGAGGCTGTTACAGTCTAGTTCTCAGTTAGCTGGGTATAGAGGGACTCCGTTTTTTCTGCTGTTATCCTGTGCTAAGGGGAAGACAAGGCTGGGCTGCATGTGCATCTGTGGAGTACAGTCCTGCTGTGGTCCATTAATGGCTTCTCATCACCTTTACAGAGACTTTACAGTTCAGAGATGATGATGTATGTCATACCAACCGTTCTAGTGTCTACCTATCCTTTAGGCTTAACAATCTAGCTGAATGCCTGCTCTATGGAGGTCTTGGGTAGCACCAGTGAAGTTAGCAGGAGGTAAGTGATATTTACCTTGCTGTGAATTGGAATCAGACACACACAGAACCTGCTATCTACAGCATGGAACAAACTCTTCTCTCATTCTTTGAAATTGGAGCATCAAAAATCTGGCATCAAAGGCAAGACTGGTACAGGTAACAGTGCTTGTGAATTGTTACTGGTCGTGTCCAGGGGCTTATATTATGAAAGAATAGGAGCTTGTGTAGTTGTAGAACATATAGGAATCCTGCAAAGATTGCTAAATAATGCTGTGAATCCTTCAGTGTGATGCTTCATGACTTCAACTAGTTGGTACGGTTTGGCCTGTGAAGGACACGTGAGCAGGAGTGTCTTGCTAGAAGAGACTGTAGGTGACTAGGTACAAATTCTCCACTTTGTCCAATGCACAGCCCACTGTAGGTCTCAGTGGCCTTGCATAGAACCCCAGCTAGTTTTGAGTCCTGGTGAAGTCTACAGTTCTAAAATACAGTTCTAGAAAACCAGGTCTCAGTTGTGGCCATGTTTGTTAGGGCCTGCAGAGTCTCAGGCTTCTTGAGGTCTCTGCTTATCTCTGTTCTAGTTAGGTTCTGTATCTTGGTCCCACAGCAAATTTAGTCTTAGCCAAGGGTGAGATTTAAGTGCCACACCTCAACAGTTCTGGTGTTTTCTGCAAACTGTACCTTCTCCAGGACTGTGTGCTCACTGTACTGTTTGCAGGGCATTCAATTTTTGCTCAGGCTGGGATCTCTTAAGCCTTCTGTTTGTTTTTGGAGTCTCCAGTTCATCTGGACTTCAAAAGTATGTTGCTCCCAGTCTGCAAGTTCTGCAGGGTCCTGGGTCTTACACTCATATTATAGAAAACTGTTTCTCCCCCAAAAGAGTAAAACTGGGGACAAGATGTGAGACCAAAGTTCTGGGAAAGTAACAGGCCATAAGTCACCCACTGATTTATTTACATTCCTCCCCCTTTAGATTCAGTGTTAGGAATGGTGCTGTGCATTGTACTCAGATGCAGTCCTAGCAGAGGGCTCACCTTATCTGAACCATCTGATGACTTTTCCAGTTGAGGATACCAGCAGTTGAGTAAGCATCAGAAAGAGGGAGAAGCTTGTATTTATGTGCATTCTGGAGCTGGCAGTCTGATATGGCTAGGGTTAGCATCCTTTCTGGAGTTAAACCATTAGAATCGCTGCGATGGCCCATGGCTTTCTAAGATCTGGAGACTGCCATTTACAGATGACTAGCTTTTCTTCTGTGCCACTGAAGAATATGAGTTAGTAATAAGTTCTTTCTAGAATGACACCTTTAAAAGAAAATTGTTCTCTCTGGAAAGTGTCAGTCTGAAATACAGGTACTTGCCACATGATGGCAGTAGTCACCTTTGAAGCTCAGAAATGCTTCATTCCAAGATGAACTATTTACACTAGATCACTTTGTGAAGATGATATGATAAACACACGAAAGCCTCTGTGTGTTCTTATTCATTGTTAATGCAAAAAAAATGTTTTACAAGGTTTATTAAGATATGATCATTTGCTTAGATGCAAAAGCTGATCCAGGGGATGAGCTCTGAATCCTTATCCATATAGTAGTTTGTATGGGAGTTCATTCTTTGGGGGATTAAATACTGAGGGTGAGGTATGTAATTTCTTTTCAGTGCTCCCCAGTGAGTACATATGCAATTCTTAACAAAATCTGAAGGGTTTCCATCATTAGCCCTGGATTTTCAGTTCCAAAGATCATCTAAATGATCGATCGCTGCAGTGTGTTGCCCAGCGGTGCTACACCTTCTCCTTCCCTGGAATTCAGTGCCTGTTTGAAGACATTCAGTGCCTGGAGCCAGTCATCAGCATTTTGATGACTTCCATTTACTTACACCTAGTTTGCTGTCATCTCATCTGAAACAATAAATTAATTTTTACATCCAGGCTTCTTCTAAGTCACCTGTAGTGGTCATTGGTTGTTTCTGTAGTCAATGTCAGCTGTGGTCAGCTGTGACCAGTGACCTGCCCCAGCATTGACTGGTAAAACTGCTGCATTCAGTAAGACGCTGAGTGAACACTGATGGGAATTTATAGCCTTTACCATTGTAAAGGATTTTGCTAAATTAAATTATTATTTGAAATTCCTACTGTGTGAAAGATGAGCCTTTTTGTTAGAAAAGGCAGTTTTCAAAATCAAAAATTGCAGGGGTAAAACAGGTTCTGTAGACAGTGAGGTCTCTGCTCTGGTGGACAGTACGTCCTGCTGCCTCTAGCCAGGGATCCATATCTTTGTCCCTACCACTGCAGGTGAAGTCCCTGGAGTGCAAGGACAGTGTCTTTTCCCCAGAAGTTTACAAACATGAGTCATGCTAATCTGGACAATGCTGCTGAAGAGGTGTTTAGACTGCTCACAGAACCAGTGCAGAAAACAGCCAGACTTTCATCCTTTCCTCTTATAAGCTTGGGTATTTTCGCTGCAAGTCACAGGTTAACTCAGTCTCACAGGTTAACTCAGTCTCTGTTTTGGTTAACTCGGTCTCTGTTTTGGTTGGTCTGTGTGTTCATACATCTCCCTCTTTATTTTATTTTTTTTTTTTTACTTTGGAATATTTGGCAGGTGCCTCAGGTGCAGGCCTTCCACAGAGGGTCAGACAGGTAGAAGACATCAGTGCTGCAGAATGCAGGAGTCAGGAGTGTGCAGCACAGGCACAGCTGGGAACCACAAAACAGGGGGATACATGTCCTCTGGGGGTTAAGAGGGCTACCTGACATTTAGGTAGCACCAGAGACCACAAACTCTCTCAACAGGGGTGAGGCAGTCAGCATGGCAGATGATGTGAAAAGGGGTATGAGGAAGGCAAGTGACAGAGAGAAAACCCTGGACTTCTGGATAGCAGACATGGGCTCTTGCAGGCAGCTTGTGGATGGGGTGCTCTGCTTCATAATGACAGAGGTAACAAAGTAGAAGCGTAACATGAAGAAAAATCTCAGCCTCAAAATGGGGGAAAAAAAAGGTGCTATACATTTCAAGTTTCTTGCTAAAACAATAAGTGTGTATGACTGAATATGGAGAGCCTGGTAACCAGATAAGACATGAGACTCTCTCAAAGCTGTTAATAGCACTCTGGTAGGTAGACTTTCCTGTCTGCCTCTGCTATTATTAATTGCTTTTCCAGAGCAGTCTACCAAGAATATGCTTGGTTTTGTCCACTCTTTTCCCTGCACGGATGACAGAAAGTGTCCTCAGTGTCTTTGCCCATCTGTATAACATCACGTCCCTTTGGAATCAGAGAAGTCACTTTCAATATTTGAAGGAAAATACCCTGAAACAGTATAATACTGGGATGACACATTTTTATATTGCAGAGGTAGATACTTTGAGGATGTGACAGAAATAGAACTGAGAGAATAAGCACTTCTTTTTACTTGCAGAACCGTTTTTCCCATGGTGTGGGAGACAGACTCCTTCCCAGCATCAGCTGCGTATGATGGGGGTAGGTGGGGGCACATCCACATTTCAAGTGAGAGAAGCCACACTCTCTGGTGGCTGGAGTGGAGGTCCTTGGCATTAAAAAAGAAAACCACATTTGAAAAGCCCCGAGGGGGATGGAAAAGGCACAGCCCAACTCTGTCATCATGGAATGTGTCAGAACAGAGGTAGGATCAAGGACCTATTTAACACACATACTTTCTGCTTATCCCTGAGACTTTAACAAGTGTGTGTAAGGAGAGGGAACAATTGAGGTATTGGCAAGGTCTGTATGATCTCATATAGGACATAGACTTAGGTTTAGATTGAAAGATTTAGGAAGGCAATTCTGAGTCTGTTATGTTCAGTCAGGACTCTCAACTTGTCATTCCTGCAGTGTCTATACAAGTTTCTGATCTGTGTACTGTGTCAAGGGGCCAGTGTCGAGAAAGCATCTGAAAAACAATTTCCCTCCCTGCAGAAGTCAGAAGACTTTCCTTTTTAGCTAACAACTGGTTGAAGTCTTTGTATTCATCCATTCTCAGTCTCTTGCTGACAGCAGCTTTTGTTCTCAGAAATCACAAACAGGGTGAAAAATTTGGCATTTCTTCAGAGAGTCACCTCAGCTGCCACACTGTGAATGACTTGCCTGGTTCATCTGCTGCAGGGAGAGAAGGAATGTTTCTGAGAACTGAGGCAAAACCTTCCGTCTATGACCAAGTGCTGTCATTTTTGTGTTTGTCTCTATCACTTGGAACAACTTGGATGTCTTTCAGTGTGACTTTATCTTGCCCTAAGTGGAAGTGAATGTTCAGTAACAGTGCTGCCGTGGTATGGATAGCTCTACTGGCTCCTATTTCCAACCAGGCTGTCAAAGGATCAGTTCCTGTCACCTTTTAAAGAAAAGGTTCTCAATACCCTTTACAGTTCTCCTCTCAAGTGACACAGTATGTTTGAAAAAGTATGTTATGAGAAAGCAAATATATGGGCAAATAAAATTTTTGTGGAAAGCCTAGGCACCCTAATGGTGAAAAGTGGTCTTCAAATTTTAGGCTTTATTTTTCCTGTTCGCATTAGTAAAGTGACCAGAGGACTGTCTGACAACATTTTGAAAGCTCACTTTTGTTTGTGGCTGTGAACAGTGACAGTCTCTGTTTTCCCCTCAGCAGATGCAGCCGTGGCTGACCTACTCAAAGGATTATGAGTGAGTGGGCAATGCAGTGCAGTGCCCAGTTCCTTGGCCACGTTGTCAAGCTGCACAGTTCTGATCTAACTCCTCACCTCTTCTGACCTTGCTTGGTAGTGTGTGCTCTTGCTCAAATAAGCAGCCCATTTACTTATACACCAAGCAAACAGCCCTGAAAAGCCGATACTGCTCCTTTTGAAGTGCTGAAGAATTTTGCCATTCATTTGAAAGATCAGAGAGGCTGTATTTTGCGGGCAAGCCACTCTGAAATCCCTACTGGAGTTGTTTGTTCCATTTTCTTCTCTTGAAAAGTCATCTGCTTCTATCCTTTTCCTAAAGTGCTGTCAGACCAGAGTCCCTGCAAACAGTACTGGTGTTTTAAAAATTTCCAGGGAAAGAAGAGACAATGTTGTCTCTTCTGTAGGGTTGTGTTGTGTTGTCTTTTTCTCTCCCAGGAATTGTACATTGTCATATGGAAAAGCAGTTTGTAGCCTCCATGGTTCTTCACTGGAAGCTACTGACAGTGTCAGTGATCCACTGTTGTCATTTTTCTCCTTTTGATTTGAAGTTGCAGTGTCAATATAATTTCAAGCGGATCAATTTAGAAATGTGAAATGCTTGAAAGTTTAGAAAATAAAAAATAGGAATATTTTTGTCTTTAGATATGTCTTGCATCAATTTTTACCATGAGAAAAGCCAGCATCTGTAGCCTTCCTGTGTACCATGCCATCATGAAGACTGCTAAGGTGATGGTATCACTGTCTTCTGCAAAAATGTTTATCTCAACCTTGTGGTGAAGACAGACAGAGAAAGGATTTCTTAGTGTCCTTTTGACAGAAGAGATTAGGAAAGCATGTTAGTAACTCTCACTTGGCATTATTAAAGTCTGAGAAACCTTTCCTGAAACATTTTGTAACCTATATGTCTGAAACTATTTCTCTGTTGCAGGTGGTTGGAACTGGAACATAGCTTCAAATTTGCCAGGGAAGAGCAGGCTGATGGAGTGATGACACAAGTACTTTTTTCTTTAGAAAATTATGCTGAAAAGCAGTCAGAACCTTCTGGTTTTGTACAAGTCCTGGGTTTTGGATGGAAAAGAAAATAAACAAGCTTTTCGGGTCCATGAAATCCTTACAGAAGAGACTGTAAGAAAAATTAGACTTTCACACAAAAGACTCAGGAGGAGAGTGGGGTGGGCAGTGGTGATGGGGGGAGATATGGGCTGAAGTGCTACAACAGAAACAGACATCTGCTCTGGTGCTTTCATAACCCCGACATCACCCCTATTCTTTGACAAATGTGTATGGCTGCATGCACATTTTACCCATCTTTAAGGTGAAATCATCACCTGGCTGTGTTTTATCAACAAGATAACCTAGAATGTATCTATAGGGCTTCCAAAATATTCTTAGGCATAGGTTGGGAGACCTAAACCCTAATATTTGACAGAGCTTTCTGTCACTGCAAAATATACAGAGACTGTGACATTTTGCACTTTCAACTGTCTTATTGCAAAGGAGCACGAGTCTTGTCTTCAGTAAATAAAAGTTTAATGAAGTCAAAGTTTCTTCTGTAAAGTCCCACTGCTTACAATGATGAGAAATTCTTTCCTCTCTAACATAGTCAGTATACTTTAATTAGGTTATAAAATATTGTATATACAACATAATGGCAGAAAGCTGTCTGCTATAAAATACCAACTTAAATCCTCAGCCAGAATGGAGTATCTGCACAAAACACTTGTATTCTGTGACATAATGATGCTTCTGTTAGAACTGTTCATTTGAGGAAATAATATCAGTGATGAAACTCATGTTACCACATGGTCCAGATATCTGGGATTTATACAGAATTCCTTTGGCAGTCTTAAAAATGAGCCTGTAGGTACCTAGTAGTAATCCAAACCTCAGTTTGCTTTTCCAGAAATTGCACTCCTGAATTCTTCCCCAATTTTGGAAGAGAAGCTTAAGTAGTTTGTCCAAAAATAGCAGTCCTACTAACTTTCCAGAATATGGACATTAATCTTATATTCCTATATACTGTTCAACAAGGTATCAGTGCCATTGTGCAAGTAGGAGTAAAAAGTTTGGATATCTTTTAATACATTTTGATGTATGGAAAAGTACTATCCTGATGTAAATGAAGACATGTAATGGAAAGGAGATTACAGCTTTCCTCTTTCTTGGGAGTCTAGACATAAAGGCTTGTGAGTGCTGCTAAGTTAATGTACGAATCCAAAACTAGCATAGGAGAGGAACAAAAGGGTAATATTTGACAGTAAGGAACAATGCATAGGAAGTAAGGAAAATTGTCTGGTGTTTCATAAAACCTTTATGCTCCTGACTTCATTAGGTATTGTTATACAGCTTGTGAGTAGTTTTCTGACCACTTTTAACTGTTTTCAAGTGATCTGGTGGTATGTTAGATGCATTCCAAGCTCTAATATCATTTGAAGGAGTGATATTCTTGGCTGGAAATGTCCATTAGTCCTGTTAGTCCATGGAATGTCCAGGATCATGATCCAAGTATCAGGAGAAAAATCATTTTTTCTTCTCAGCCTCCTGAGAGGATGCATTCTTTATGATATTACAGAAGTTCAGAAAGGGTAAGAGCAGAAGAAAGCAGCATGTCTAGGATTCCTCTTCTGTAACAGTCTCCTCAACTGGCCACTGTTATGAAACACTTCTGTTATCTGCTCCTAGACTTGCTGAAATGCTGGCATTAGAGTTTTCATAGAAGTCTATGTTATATACTTGATAATAGCAACCAGCACCTAGAAACTAGTAAGTGGATTCAGCTGATGGAAGCATAATACCAGGTAAAGATTATTTATGTTTTCAGTGATTTTCTCCTCCTGCATTATAGTCTCTTAATCCGGGATTAAATTCTAATTGTGGCTAAATCCTTGGAAAATTTATCAATTTGAATGGAAGTTTTAGGAAGACAATATATCAGAGGTTTGAATGGGAAGTTTTAGAGTGTGAATCTTTCTACTTTGTAATTTCTGGATGTTTTGTGTGAGTCAAGCACCAATTAAATAAAAGGAATGAAGAGAGAATCCTTGCAGGCTCTGTTCTCAGACATGATGGTAAAAACAATGGAATAAAAGCACAGTGCCTTGGGTTTTACTCTGATTTATGCTCCCTGCACACAGTCTCATATGAACCAGTTAAGAGATAAGTCTGTGTTGTTTTGCTTGTTTGGGTGTTGGAGCTGAGCATGTAAAGGAAACCCACACTTTTTTCAGTGTCCAGAGTCAATCTGTGCATGATTTGACACAGGACAAGATGGAGTTAAGCAGATTTTCTTCGTTCTGTAATTTTTGTATGAATGAACAAAACTTAACTGAAGCCAGTGCAGCTCTATCCAGCTGATGTCCATAACCTGTAGCTGATGTCCATAACCAGCTGATGTCCATAACCTGTAGCCCCACAAGTAAAGTCATTGCTATTGCTAATTACATGCCACAGGCTATGTACTAATGTTGCAGTATTAAGGCATGTCAGGCTTGCTTTGCCTCAAATTGCCATGTCCTGCCTGGAACTTTGCTTTAGCTGTCTTAGTTGTGGCAGCAATATATTTTTTTTTAATTATCGGGTTACTGTTTCTTGATTTATTTTACTTGGGGTTTTTTTATAATCATATCAACAAAGATATAACAACAACTTTTTTACAGCCAGGAGTAGTAAGTAGTAAGTATTTATTCCATGTAGCATGAGGTATTTATGACACTGTCTTAGTGTTGCAATATAGGAGAATATAGGCCTGTCATAGCAGTGGAGGACTTGCCCATGGCAAACCGGGGTGCAGGGAAGCCAGGGATAAAAGAAGAGGCCACAAGATGTCAGTTCAGGGCTATGAACAACTCAGCTGTGGTTTAATGGCCTGAGAGCAGGTCAAAATCTGCTTACATGTAGCAGAGAAAGTGGATGAGAAGTATATATATATTTTATATTTTTTTTAGGTGTTTAAAAAACGAGTGGACATAGCAGTTGAGGCTATGGTCTAATGGATAGAGAGATGTTAGGATGAAGGTTGGACATGATGATCGTAGAGGTCCTTTCCAACCCTAATGATTCTATGCTTTTTATATAGGACATTCAGACATAATGTGGAGTTGCAGACCAAATAAAAGAGTGAAGTGTAAAGCATGAAAGAAAATGTACAAAAATAGCTCCATGTGGACCTTAGGAAGGGAAGGAAGAAATCAGCTTCAACATACAGGTTTTCAATCAGCAGCAACATCATTCATTTCCTGACAAAGCAGAGGAAGGTATCTCTGAACACCAGCATCATACCCCTCCCAGACAAAAACTAGGAAAACTAAGACTCCCTGTAACCATTCCCTCCCCCAGCTGAAGACAACAACCTGAAGACTTCAAGAGAAAGAGTGGAAGGGTAAATTTAACACCAGGGACAAGGGTTGATGCTAGAAAGTATGTGTTTTATTGAATTATTATTGAGACTTTTTATCATGTTAGTATTCTTTATTTCTTTTATTTTGTCATAAATGAAATACATTCTGAGATTCTTTATTATTCTTTTTCCCATATATTTCTTTAATCTTCCAAATTTGCAATAGCTTGATTTGCCCCTTGAATGCAACTTTAAGATTCTCCTGACTTTAAAGTTCTGCTGATACATGAAATGCTGAGGGGTTTTGTTCCACCTTTTCTGCACAGAGCAATTTCTTCTTTGTAAGTGGCAGCATCTTCCTGAGTTTTCATGGTTCACAATAATTGCAATGTCCATAAATTCTACATGAGATTGTGTCACAGATGGAGTGATGCTGTTCACTTCTAAGAGAGAAGCAGTAGAAAGTTTATTGATGTAAAACAGTTATTTAACAAAGTTTAATATAAATAAGACAGTGGTTTAACAAGCCTCAGTGGCAAAATACACTTGATTATTTACTGCATAAAGAACAGGGTCAGACAAAACTGTCAGGGAGACCCTGTCATTGAGTCATGAGGTTTAGAAAGGACCCCCTTACATTCTAAATTCCTCTAACCTTTACTTAACTCTAACCCTTACATTCTAAATTCCTTCTCGGAAGAGGAATTTAGGTACAGCTGGGTTCAGACTTAGTCCCTAATCCTTATGTCTAAAGGATTATATGTGCACAATCAATCCTTTCTATCACTTAGCTAAGCTTTCAAAGTTTCAGCATAGTTATTGCCAATTCACTTACTGAATATCTGACAGGTTAAGGTTTCTTTCAACCTTGAGGCGTAACCTTGAGAGGTGTCCCTACTCAAGGGGAGGTCCTGGCCTGAAGCCTGCTGCCATGCATCATAGGCTGTCCCCCATTTATGGAGTAAGATAATTTACTTATAGTCATATTTACATACTGACTACAGATGTAAGTTTCTTCCAAATTTGGCTTGAGACCAACATTGACCAGCACTGTGGTTAGGTGGACACATTTGTCAAATTAGCCCTTGGCTATTGTGTTATTATCTGTCTCCCCTGAATCCGTTTTGAGCCAGATGCAGCCATCATAACCAGACGCATCCACTACGATCACCGCTGCCAATTATCACTTCAGCAGGGTTACAGGAAATACAGGTCAGGCTGGGGGCGGGTGGTGGGGAGAGCACACCACCACATATTGCAGGCATGTGATAGAATGAAAGTCCATAGCTGGGGGAAATTATACTCTAGCTGGTCTCTCAACTGGACCACCAAAGTCCTGCTGCATTAAAATTCCCCAGTGTCACAACACCAGGTCAGCCACTGCTTTGAGGTAGGTTTGTCTAAACCTGCTACTATAATGAGCTGGTCAAGGATGACCGGAAGGCTTATAAAGCTAAAAAGCAAAGTTTTGCTAGAGTGGAAACTACAATAACATTCTTAATGCAAAACAAAAAATTGGTGCAAGTCACAAAGGCAGGTCACAAATACAAGTGTTCAAATCCTGAACTTGCCCCTGCCACAGAGAGGCTTCTGCCTTCCAGCCAAATTTTTACTCTCTCAGTGGTTTCCAAGAGTTCCTGATCCTCTCTCTTCCTGAGGAAACTCTATATCTCTGAAGCAGGACTTCTGACTCTTCACTGCAATCTCTCGTGAACTCATTCAAGCTGCCCAGAGGGTTTTAGTTTTCTTTAGCATCACCCAACCTACTCAGTGTAAGTTCATCTCAGAGCAGGGAGTTTAATTAATACAAAGCCTCAGCCACCAGATCTTCACAAGGCAGTTTTCCCTTCTCCTGAATCACCTTTCAGTGTGAAAGTAGCATATATTTGAAGCTGCAAGATAGTCGGCTTTCATATTAGCATCGATCTAAACACAGTGTTCCCTGAGAAATTGTTATTTTCAAACTGTATATTGCAGTAACCAAGCATTTTTTTGTGCTAACCAAGCATTTTTTCTGACAGGTAATTTTCTAGGTCTGTCACAAGCTACAGAGCACAATTCCTCTGTGAAACTTTAGCATTTAATATTGATAGGAATACGAGTAAAGCATGAAGCAGAGTAGGCTAAACTCCATTAAAATCATGGCAGAAGCATGGAATTTATATTAATGATACAATGTAATAAGTTTCTTAACTGAATTTGGCAAGTAACCTAACCCAGGAGCTGAAATGCCTTTTGGACATTCAACTAGAAAATGCATCGAGTTCATTTGTTTTCATGCTTAAAATGCCACAACAAGGTAACAGTCTAGGGTTAAACGGGCATGTTTCAAAACATACATGGTTAAGTATGTTTCATATTACAGTNATTATTCTTTTTCCCATATATTTCTTTAATCTTCCAAATTTGCAATAGCTTGATTTGCCCCTTGAATGCAACTTTAAGATTCTCCTGACTTTAAAGTTCTGCTGATACATGAAATGCTGAGGGGTTTTGTTCCACCTTTTCTGCACAGAGCAATTTCTTCTTTGTAAGTGGCAGCATCTTCCTGAGTTTTCATGGTTCACAATAATTGCAATGTCCATAAATTCTACATGAGATTGTGTCACAGATGGAGTGATGCTGTTCACTTCTAAGAGAGAAGCAGTAGAAAGTTTATTGATGTAAAACAGTTATTTAACAAAGTTTAATATAAATAAGACAGTGGTTTAACAAGCCTCAGTGGCAAAATACACTTGATTATTTACTGCATAAAGAACAGGGTCAGACAAAACTGTCAGGGAGACCCTGTCATTGAGTCATGAGGTTTAGAAAGGACCCCCTTACATTCTAAATTCCTCTAACCTTTACTTAACTCTAACCCTTACATTCTAAATTCCTTCTCGGAAGAGGAATTTAGGTACAGCTGGGTTCAGACTTAGTCCCTAATCCTTATGTCTAAAGGATTATATGTGCACAATCAATCCTTTCTATCACTTAGCTAAGCTTTCAAAGTTTCAGCATAGTTATTGCCAATTCACTTACTGAATATCTGACAGGTTAAGGTTTCTTTCAACCTTGAGGCGTAACCTTGAGAGGTGTCCCTACTCAAGGGGAGGTCCTGGCCTGAAGCCTGCTGCCATGCATCATAGGCTGTCCCCCATTTATGGAGTAAGATAATTTACTTATAGTCATATTTACATACTGACTACAGATGTAAGTTTCTTCCAAATTTGGCTTGAGACCAACATTGACCAGCACTGTGGTTAGGTGGACACATTTGTCAAATTAGCCCTTGGCTATTGTGTTATTATCTGTCTCCCCTGAATCCGTTTTGAGCCAGATGCAGCCATCATAACCAGACGCATCCACTACGATCACCGCTGCCAATTATCACTTCAGCAGGGTTACAGGAAATACAGGTCAGGCTGGGGGCGGGTGGTGGGGAGAGCACACCACCACATATTGCAGGCATGTGATAGAATGAAAGTCCATAGCTGGGGGAAATTATACTCTAGCTGGTCTCTCAACTGGACCACCAAAGTCCTGCTGCATTAAAATTCCCCAGTGTCACAACACCAGGTCAGCCACTGCTTTGAGGTAGGTTTGTCTAAACCTGCTACTATAATGAGCTGGTCAAGGATGACCGGAAGGCTTATAAAGCTAAAAAGCAAAGTTTTGCTAGAGTGGAAACTACAATAACATTCTTAATGCAAAACAAAAAATTGGTGCAAGTCACAAAGGCAGGTCACAAATACAAGTGTTCAAATCCTGAACTTGCCCCTGCCACAGAGACGCTTCTGCCTTCCAGCCAAATTTTTACTCTCTCAGTGGTTTCCAAGAGTTCCTGATCCTCTCTCTTCCTGAGGAAACTCTATATCTCTGAAGCAGGACTTCTGACTCTTCACTGCAATCTCTCGTGAACTCATTCAAGCTGCCCAGAGGGTTTTAGTTTTCTTTAGCATCACCCAACCTACTCAGTGTAAGTTCATCTCAGAGCAGGGAGTTTAATTAATACAAAGCCTCAGCCACCAGATCTTCACAAGGCAGTTTTCCCTTCTCCTGAATCACCTTTCAGTGTGAAAGTAGCATATATTTGAAGCTGCAAGATAGTCGGCTTTCATATTAGCATCGATCTAAACACAGTGTTCCCTGAGAAATTGTTATTTTCAAACTGTATATTGCAGTAACCAAGCATTTTTTTGTGCTAACCAAGCATTTTTTCTGACAGGTAATTTTCTAGGTCTGTCACAAGCTACAGAGCACAATTCCTCTGTGAAACTTTAGCATTTAATATTGATAGGAATACGAGTAAAGCATGAAGCAGAGTAGGCTAAACTCCATTAAAATCATGGCAGAAGCATGGAATTTATATTAATGATACAATGTAATAAGTTTCTTAACTGAATTTGGCAAGTAACCTAACCCAGGAGCTGAAATGCCTTTTGGACATTCAACTAGAAAATGCATCGAGTTCATTTGTTTTCATGCTTAAAATGCCACAACAAGGTAACAGTCTAGGGTTAAACGGGCATGTTTCAAAACATACATGGTTAAGTATGTTTCATATTACAGTTATACTTCAGTTTCAATTTCAGATGTGGCTTTTCTGCTATGAAATTGGAGGTTGCTGTGTTAGCACCACTACTGGAACCTCAGCAGTGAAAGAGCAGACTGAAGTCTTCTTTCTTACAGGTAAGCTATTCCAAGTGGTGTGCAGCTACCACAGTCATTTCCTATTCATTCAGTGACATGTTTTAAGCATTACTGACCTGATCTGTTTATAGGAAAAAAAAAAAGCAAAACATTTCAGTGAGTGTATTTTCTTAGAAGCAGTGAATAAATGCTTTATCTGATTTTGTAAAAGTCATCTGTTGCTGACATGAAATGCATTTTTTGACTACCTCAATGAAATTCATAGTCATAACTGATCACTGCATGATTATTCTTTGTGAGACTAAGTGATGCCTTGATGGGTATTGAGAGGGTTTTATATGTTATAGTGAATAGTCTAATGAAAATATGAAATTAAATAATTAGAAATAGAAATCAAAATAATTATTTTTTTAAATCTATGTACAGATGTTCCTACTGATATACCATTGGATTTGCCTTGAAATCCCACAGATGCATTTTCTGTAAACTTGCACAAAATATTATGCCTTCCAGAGATAAAACTTTACTTTTATTCCACAGAACCAATTTCTATCTGCTTATGGTTTCTTTTAACCCATCCCTTCTGCACATTGTTTTATTTTACTTCCTACCTCTTTTGCTCCTTTCTTTAACCCAATCAAGTATCATGCAAAAATAGTGCTGTGAGAATTTATGCTGGCTTTCTGACAAAATCAACTGCTAAATTCTCAGTGTTTCTCAAGAAAAACAGGTCCCCATCAGAGACATACATCATAAGTTCTCTATCATACACAAATTTTAATGCTCAGGATTTTTCCGTTTCAATATAGTAGAAACAGTAAACTGAACTCTTATGTGTCTGACCTAAGTATCTCAGGGCAGTTAATGCTACTGTGATACTTGCCTTATTGAGCTGGTATATATGTCACTTTGAAAGCATTTAGAGAGGTGAGTAGGGATTAAAAAGCTGTTGTACATTTTTAGCAGCCCAGATAGGGGTTACCTGCTGGCTTATATCTGTTCTAAAGTGGCTTTGCCTGCCACCTCAGAGATCATTGGCCGGTTTGGAGTGTCCATAAAATGGGCTTTATTAACCTGCCATGCCACAACCCAGTCACTTTAGTTATGTATACTGGGATATTGGCATTTTCAGAGGGTTTCTTCCTTCATTAACTTCCCAGTAAGAGCTGCGTTAAGCCTTCAGCTGCAGCCATGAGTATAAATGTTATATTCTTTTGGACATAGCATAGAAGTTTCAGCTTCTTAGACTTGAAAATGTGGCTTAATGATGGTCTTAAAATCCAAATTCTGCTTTTACTTGCATCAGTGATGTTCTTAGATTTCAGCTGGCAAGGACATGTGCAGAGTTGACCTCAACCTACTCTTGCCATTTGTACAATCCCTTCTTCAAAGGTCTCTGGTGAGAGAGTGGTTTGGGGAGGACTGAAATGTCTGGCTCTGAGGGGCATTGCTGTGCTCAGAGAGGGCTAGGTCCTCCTGATCCCAGACCTGCGTGTTGGCTGTATGGTGGGTGTGTACTTGCTCCCCACCTGACCTGGCAGGGGTGGGTATGAGATCTGCCATCAGCTGAAAGACCTTACAGCCAGGTGGCTAATACCACCGCAACCCCTCTTCCCACAGCTGACAGCAGGTGGGTCTCACGGCCCTGCTGTACCCGGCAGGCAGGTCACAGAGGGAAGAAATGCACACCTGAGAGGTTCGGATGAGCAGAGGGGGTGTATAGCAAGACCCATGGAACCAGTCTCCCAGGGCACGTTTGCATTGCTTCCTCCCAAGAAGCAATGCAAATGTAATGCAATGTAGCACCTACACACTTGGGAAAGAGGCACTTTCACATCCAAATCAGTTTTTTTCAATGCCTTCCCACAGTCATAGAATCATAGAATACAGAACTTTCTCCGTATCATCACAGCATTTTAGTTTCTTCTCCTTTTTATAGGACTGCCCACAGCATATACTGCCTTAAACTTTTCAGAGCACTCTGCAAATAATAATGTCTGTGACACCAGTAAATTGGTCACCACCACAGCACTGAGAAATATGAAATGATGTGACTGTAATCCGCAGAGGGAAACTCCCTCACATTTGGAAGCACAGTGACCCGTGGATGCATGAAACAAGCAACAGGAGTTTGCAAAGCCTCTGCCCTTTATCAAGGGGTGCCACTGGAGCGAAGTAAGGAGAAAACTGCAGGCACACCAAGATAGTAGTCACTCTGTGTAGTGTGTGAAGACCAGAGGGGAGAAAAAAAAATTATCAAAAGGGATGCTTGATGATGGAGAACAATTCACTCTGATTATTTTTTTTCCTTGATATCAAAATGCTTTATTTCTTTATATTTCATTTCATTGTTATTGTGAGGTGCAAGGCTTAACAGAAGACTTACTTGCTGAAATGGAAAGTTGAATTAAAATGTCCATGGAGCTGTGATGTTCATATGAAACCAAAAGAAACCCACAGCTAGGAAAAGTCAAGATTCAAGTTGAGGATATCAAGTAAATAATTTATTTTGCCTGTTGCTCTGCTACCTCAGCACTGTCTGTGATGTAAGAGATCAGCACTACCTATCCTTGTCATGAGTGTGGCTTCCTGTATGGTGGGGACCAAAACCCAGTTCCAGGACACCAGGTCCTGGCTGCACAGCAGGAGTGACCTGCACAGGGTGAGATGTACCTCATTGCAAGAGGAAACTAGTCGAGAAGCTGTTCTTTCTCACAAGGCTGACGGATCTTGCCCAGAGGCCTTGACTTGTCCCACAAGTGGTCTATTGACCAACAGATTCATTTTCAACGAGGAAGTAAAGCATGGACCAGGTAGAGAGTTTTTGCCCAATGTAAAGTGACAATCTTTTCCACATCTTTCTCTTGGTAGGTGATGAAATACACTTCAATAAAGACATGAGCATCCATGGACAGAGGCTTTGTGATGGACTCTCATCTGAGGACATCTTTGACACATATTCCTTGTGGTGAAGAGTAGGTGATATTGCTGGGCTTTGTTGTAGGTCTTCTTGAGCATTTGTGAATGTCCCTGAGCACAGCCTTCAGGCACAACTTTATCCCAATCCTCCATTTGAACAGAAAACCAGTTACAGACAGATGGACAACTAGCTAGAAATGGCTACTGTATCTCAATGTTGAAAAGCTGTGACTGTGCACAAATTCCTTGTGGAAGATGATGCACAGCCAGGGCTTTGCTGAGGACCACAGAACACTTAAATGGCAGCCTCATTGAACAGAACTGCAGCATAGAGAAGACCACATGTGGTCTTGTGAGGGATGTGCACATGGTCAAGCTATGCCCAAAGATGCGTTGTGAGAATACTGGGGGCAACCTGGGACTGTAACAGGAGCACATCAACAAAGGACTTCTGGCTTCAAGAGCACTGGTGTTTTAGGAGGCTTGTCAGAGTTAAACTCTGGCTGTCTATACACAGATTTAAGAAGAGGTGTCAACAAAAATTCATCAGAAGGTGGGCTGTAGAAAGTGGTTGGGAAAATCAGGCCACTTGGCTGTAAGTGTGTTCTGTGGGAGCTACCAGACCCATGCTACAGACTTAGGCTGGAGAAAGAGAGAGCAGCAATCCAGTGACTTGTATAAGAACAAGATGGCTGGAGATAATTCAAGCCTAACACTCTTGCAAGGGACTTCAGTGAAGTGAGTGTGTGGGTTCACTGTCCTCACCATTAGCAGAGAGGTGAGAGGCTTCTGTCTTTCACCACAATGTGGCTATTTCTGCCTTCTCTTTGTTGTACAGGATTCATACCTCTTCCCTTTTATTTTTGTCACATTGCTTTTATTCCCCTCCCTCACAGTGAGGCTGATGTAACAAACACAAGGAGAGCTTGACAGGAGCAATTAATCTGCCTCAGGAGGAACAAAACCAGCCCATGGACAGTGGAGGTTCCCAATATGGTGCTTTACTTCCTTTGGTTTTGTGTCACCACTGGGACTGATTTGCTGCCCAGGGTGGAAAGGGACAAGCCTGTTGGGGCATCGAGATGGGCACCAGGGTTTCAGCGCAGTAAGAGCGTATTTCTCACCAGGAAAATTTTGCTGCCTCAAATGATTCAGACTGTTTTTTTTTTTTTTTTAATTATGACTATAGCCTGATTGGTAAGAGAGGTCATGTATGAAATACAATCAGCCACACCTCAGTAAAGACTAAAAATGCTGACTGACTGACTTCATATCACATATATGTCTCCTCAACAAGACAGGATCTTATTCTTTTCACCAGTGTGGGAAAATCCAACACTCCACTTGGAGCTTACTAGACTGGAAAGTGCTTAGCAGTCTAAAAATATAATTCAAGGAACTTAGAACATTTTTTTCAACCTGTACTGACAATTATCTTCCCTTCCTTTTAAATTAGCAGGTATTCTGCTGGTAAAGTAACTTCATAACTGATTTTTTTCTGCTATGTTACTCACATTCTCAGGTGGTGACACCTCCCCATTGTTCTTTACTGTGACTTTTTTTTTTTTTCTTCATTTAAGCTGTGTGAGATTTTTCCTCAATTTCACTTGAACTAGAAATCTACTGGTCTTCAGTGAAGACAAAAAAGACAAAAATACTGCTATTTAGCAACATACTAATATTCACTATGTTTGTGCCTGTGAGCCTGTGCATTATGTGGGATCATCCTGTTTTAAAGAAAGTTGCCTTTTTGTTGGATACACACTCATCATTAAAGATTTCTGCATGTAGCAGTAATGAGGATATGAGGAAATCTGCTGCCTTGGGCCAGCCACAGATTCACAGGCTGTATTAGTAGATAGGATTAGTGAAGAAGAACAGGCTGCAAAGCTCCTGTCCCTTGAGATTTCCTTCTTTAGATCATTAGTCTCATTGAAGAGCTTCCTTGAATATAGGCAGCAGAAACTGAGGAAAAGGCTGGAACCATTTGATTTTGCCAAGACTTACTGAGGAAAGGACAATTTCTGGGTCATAAGCTCCACCAAAAATGTCTGTCCCATTTTCTTCACAGGCACCCTGGAGGAACAACAACATCAGTTTTCTGAGCAGAGAGACAGCTGTAACAGAGCAAGGAGAGACTATCATAGGTTTCTACCTACTGGCTTTAGGTATGTACTTGACTTGGATGTGAAAGAAAACTCTAAGTACAGTTTGGTATGAAGTTCAAAGTGACTCATTTGTCTTTTATCCCTAATGGAACAGGATGTTAGAAAAAGCAACTTTTTTCTTCAGCTATTACAAGATCAAAGAGGTACTGTTTTCCATTGTTAAAAAGAGATTAATAATCAATGCGGAAATCTTGAGAAAAAAAAATAGTCAAGCCTCTAAGCTTTTGACTAATGTTCACTAATCTTAATATGCGGGAAGGAAAAAAAGTACCTTATCCAAAGTATGTGATACTTCTATGTTTTCTCGTGTCTTCGTAGCACTGAATTAATGTTCTGAGATTTCCAGAGTTTTGACTGCTGATGGTCAGTTGGTATCCTACAATTACCTCCTGCAGAGACAGCAAATATAGCTCTGTAGTTTTAAACTTTTTAAAAACTATTTTTACTGCTCTTGCTTTAAATGTTTGATTCACATAGAAATAAACTTCTTCAAAGAGGATCTATGAAAGAGCTAAGTACTAGAACATTATCTTGTGTTTGCAGTACCAATATTGTGTATTTATTTTGGTTCTGCTGCAAGACAGCTACTGTAAGTGTATAATAAGGATGAGAAAAATAGCACTCAATATGAACCTGCTTTGCTCACAGTGCAATTTTGTTTGGTTTGTTTAAATACTGTCTATTGGGAGCACACTTACTGCAGGATACAAGGAAATTTTATGAAATTTCAAAGAATGAATGTTTTTTAGGTAATCAAAATATCTGACCATAAAGCCTCACAGGAAAATATTAGCAATTAGAACTTTTATTAAATACATTTTTCTAAACAGCACATACAAAAATGTTTCTTTTTTTAAATGATTGATCTAAACAGATTTTTTTCTTTTTCTAAGCCTATCACATATTGTAAGTAGCTTACTAGCCCTCAGCTTATGCTTGAGAAAGGTCTATGGAAGTTACAATGTAAAATGCTGAGTATTTGTATATCTTTACAAGAGATTTTCCTTTTTACATTTTTACATTCCTTTTTACATTTTTACATTCCTTTTACTAGGGAGGAAGAAGTTGTGTTTATAATAAAAAACAGAGATTCTAGTCGAAAAATTGCATGGCTTCTATCACAGGAGACTTAATTAGAAGAGTGGCTGTATGATAAATCAAAGTTGTTCTAATTTATCCCCAGTCTGTTCACATCTGCATATCCCTTCATGAATGGCTGGGAAATGGCTGCACCATCAGCTAATGAATTAATCAGTTGCACTTAAGACTAGAAAGAACATCCTAGGTCAGCAAGGGCAGTCCCTGCTGTGACAATATATAATCTCATTTATGAAACTATCATGCTCCCTTGTAATTGGCTAGAGCTTTTTTGGTGTTGCTCCCACTCTTCCATTTGACAGCCTGTTCATGATTTTGTTTCTCTGTTGGATAGTAGACTTTCCCTAAATTGTTATCTAAAGTGACCACACCAACTTTATACTCTTATTTCCACTCCTTTTAATTGAAATATTTTTGTGTCTACAATTAACTTCTTATGGCTAGTTTATGCTACTGAAAGAAGTCATGACCCATGGTCAACCTTTGTATCGCTGAATTAAGCAAGTGAGGGTTGGTGCTTTTTTAGTTGGTTAATATTCTGGGGGGGTTAACTATAATCTATTTCTCTTCTGTCATAATATCCTTTCCCCTGTCATACCAGCATATCATCCTAGCAGTCTTTTATGCTGTCAACCTGACTCCTTTTATTTCTTTTTTTCTTGTTCTTTTTGTTTTGGTTTGGGATTTTTTAACTTGTAGACTGGGCTGAATACTGTATCCAAGAACGGTCTTGCCATCACCATTCATGTTAATATCTACACTTCCCCAGCTCCACTGATTCCTCCTAGTGTTGCCTCTGCATCACACTGGTAGTTCAAACTTCTTCCATCTATCCATCAACAGAGGTGTTCCTTCTGCTGCTTCATAATGGTGGTCCACATCTTCTAGCAAATACTTTTTGAAGGACTTAGATTGTGTGAACTTTTAGGTTGTATGTCTATTGGGTTTTGATCCACATTCTTCTGACAAGCTTATGAGTGCTTGACATGTCATAGCTGATATTCTTGAACACTCTATATAACTAATAATAGCACTACTCCAATTTATGTGTAGTGTGGATCTGGTTAAAATGTGATGGAGGTCAGTACACCTTTTTGCATTAAGAATTTTTAAAAAAAAACCTCAGTGATACATAAATCAGAAAAGTCCTCATGTCTTTTTCTCCTCAAAGGTCTGCTGCTGCACTTCTGCAAGCATCAACCATAACAGTTTACAGCTATTAGTTTTATGTACACTAATAACTCAGTCTATTTGGGGAGCAATGATATGGCAGAACAAAGTGCTCTGTTACACAGACAGATCATACACCAGCTAGGCTGTATCAGATCCAGCCAGAGGGTTCCTCAGAATACTGCATGGAAACCTGAGCACAAAGCCCACACTGGAGTAGGGTTGCACACTACCATCACAAGTAGACCAGCCTGGAAGTACATTATTGCATTTTGCAAATGCTGATGGATTTAGAGATCACTTCCCTGCTTCTTGGCATCTGAGTCACTGTTCCATCATGCTGCTTGCTTTGGCCAGGGGACTAGAAAACTGAGAGGAAAATGCAATGCCAGTCCCACGGTGGTGAGCCATCGTAGCGTGCTTAGAGGGACTGTCTGAAGGTGATAGCAGGCACTGTGTTACCCTTTGTTAGATCAGCTGCATCAGCATCCTCTTTCTGAAGGCAGCACCCTCTTTCCATCCTTCTCTTCCATGAGCTCAGAAGTCTCTTTGACAGACAGGTGGGAGCTTGTCCCATTGCTAGCATTACATCTGCCCCCTTTTTGCCTGTGCTCTATGTAGTATAGTACTGTGGAAATCCTTGTAGAGTTTAAATTATTATGTGCAGTTTAAAAGTACTACCCACAGCTGATAGCTAAGTCAAACTGAGACCTGGGGAAAAAGAATGAAGCATTTTTTTTCTTCATGATTTTTAATTGGAATTCTTAAGCAAATTGTTCTTTTCCCCATTTATACACAATTTATTCTCTGCTTGTTTTCCCTAGTTTCACAGTTAACTGGGACCATTAGAGTGAGTGCTTGGCATAAAAGGAAATTTTACATCAGTAGTAGAGAATATTAGTTAGAGAACAAAGTCTGAGGGTTTTTTTTTTCTTATACCAGAAAGGAGTGCAGAGGGCATTACCAATTCCATCAGAAAACTGGAACAAACCACAGTACCCAAACATGCCTTTAAATGACACACGTTTCCAGATGATAATAATAAAGTGTTATTTGACAAGTGACAGAATGAGTGTTATTTTGAGACATTGTTTGACAGATAAATCTGAGAAGATGGGAAAGGAAACAAACTATTCACAGAACATTCATCCACAGAGTGATCGTATTTATTGAACAAATAATCTCTCTACGCTTTGTCAAGACTAAAGCATGATGACTCTTCTACTTCCTGCCAAAATTGGCAATATGACCTGGATAGGATATTGTGTATGTATAATTAGCAGCGAAAATTAAAAACAAAGCAAGGTCACTTCACAGTTGTGATAGTTAATGACAGCTTTACAAACTCTCTAGATTTTATCACTGTTCTATATAGTTTTCTAGTCTGAACATTTTTTACAGCAAACCTCTTCAGATAAGCATTTATGCTTGTGTATAAGTAATTGAATCAGTAATTGACTTAATTCACATCTGCTCTGTATCTAGATGCCCAATTTAAATTCTGTCCTAGAGATAAGGTTATTTGCTGAGGGGAAAATGTAGCTTGTCTTCTGACATTGGGCCTTTACCTTTTGCTCTTATTTCTTGAATTCTCCTACTTAACGTTCCCTGTCTATTTAAAATTGCAGATGGGTGAGCTGTAACATGCATTGTCCTAACTGGCAGATTTTACAAGTGAAGGCCGTGCAGCAATATCTAATAAGAGCATGTTTAAGTACAAAGCCTAATAACCGAACTTAGCTGGACATGGATGCATTAATCTATTGGAAACACAGATGACCAGCTCAGAGGTATCAGTTCCTTTTGTACTAAATTTAACTCTGCAAAATCATGAACTGAATGTTAACACTGAAAATGCATGCAGCCTCAGGTGTTTATTGCTTGTTCAAAGACCATCTCAGGTATGCGAGAGAAAAATAGGATATGTCTGGGTGCTCGGGCTTGAGTGATTTGGCAGAAATCTTCGTAAAATTGTTGTGTTCCCTCAGCTATTCCCAGAGTTAAACAATCTCACTGTTCTTAGTCGCCCTCAGCAGAGACATTTTCAATATCCTTAGTCACTCAGTCACTCTTGCTGGCTACTCTTTTTCTTTTTTTAATGGGCTGGTGAACAGCATGCTGATACAAAACACTGTTGATAGGGCTTCAGTTCCCGACTACCACCATCTTGCTTAGCAGCCTTCCTGTGCTTCCCCCAGAAATCAGGATAACACCACCAGCCTCCTTCATGGAGTACTTTTGACATCTCTGGATTAAAATGCTCCGTTAGGAAGTATTATTCCAACAGAAGGATTGCCACTAAATTATATAAGGGCAAAATATTTTTAATATTGCTATCCATCCCGTTCTTCCTACATCCCAATGTTAGCAAATATGGTACCAAGTGCTTTTCTGTAGGTGTCTGAGGAGTAAAGGGAACAACTTAACTGTTCAATATTTAGTATTTATCAACAGTCTTCTAATCTGTTCTACACTGATACTCACACAGTGGCTGCTCTCAGTCCTACCCTGTGTGAACAAAGCAGTAATTGCATCTGTGTATTTTACCACTTACGAAGGGCCAGCATTTCTCATTGATGAGCAGCCCATACCAGACAGTGTTACAGCTTTTGGGGAAATGTGGTGATTCCTCTCTTATGTTGGGTGGATATGCTCAGTTTCTTCCTATCTTGTTTGGTTTTTTTTCACAGACATGTTTTTATTTCTATTAGAATCTGTCCTTTATCACCAGGATTGTCTTAGGATTCTGGGGTTGGATTTTGGGGTTGGGGTGTTTTCATGTTGTTGGTTTTTTTCCATAGACTCTTGTGAGTGAAAGAGTGCAGGCAGCCTGCAAGAAAGGAAACCAGTTCCCTCTGTTTTTCTTTTCTGTCCTCTGTTTTATTGAGATGCTACCTGGTGACACCAACACCTTACAGCACTTCAAAGTTGTGAGGTTACTTTCTGGGCTCCTGATCTCCCTGTGTTTTACCCTGAGGCACATGTCACCTGCAAAGCAGTCAAGGAGATCCCTACCCTCACTGAGAGTGCCAGAGCTATTGCTGTGCTTCCTCCACATTGCATTTTCAACCCTTTTCCCTGTTGTACTGTCTGAGTTTGTAGGCAAGGGAGGAAGGTTGTTTGGTTTGAGGTGTTCTTTTGGTTAGGGTTCACTGTGGGTTTTTTTGCTTTGGGGTAATTTCTCATTTTTTTTTGTGTGGGTTGTTTTTTTTTTGTAAATCAGTCAGTCAATATAGTCAGCAACCCCAAATCAGCACATCTATCTGATGATGCAGACATCCAGTGTCTGACAATCACTGCTCTAGTTGATAGCACTTTTATGTGACTGCTCTTTTTGTTATGCCACAGTTTACTGAGAATTGAGTTCCTCCAGTTTTGTTATCACAAAATTAATATGGTCTACTACCCAGACAGACATGTTTTAGGGACTGGATATGACAGTGCAGGTTGTCCACCTACTTTCGTTAGAAGAATTGTGCCTACCTGCAGAAGTCATATTCACTCAGTAACCTTATCTCCTTCAATATTGCCTCATCCCCATCCTCAGGGTGTGAATGTAGTTCCAAAAAATCATGACAGGTACTGTGTTTCTGTCACATCCATCTAAAATGTGTATTGTTTCTTTATATGACGGTGTGCTCATTTTCTTCCTTAAGATATTTAACTGGAAACTCCCTTACTCCCGGGTTCGGAGGAGTCTGTATATTCCCAGGAAGTGCATATGTCTGCACTCCTATCCACTGCACTGTGTTGACAACATTTTGCTATATGCATAGGAGGTGCCATGTTATTTTGTCTGCCATTTTAGCACTATGTCTTCATATTAACAGGGAAAATACTTCCATGCCTACTGCCTAGAAAACTATCTCACAGAAGGTAGCGCTGATGTACACAAACAACATAACTACCATGTTTGCATTGCATACTATCCTGATGTATTCCCAAAGCCATGCCCCTCCAGCACCGTGCCTTGCCTATTTATAATACACTCAGACAAAAGTCAGAAAAAATTCCTGACTTAAAGTGAATGCGGTCATTGGAAATAAGACTCCATTAAGAAACATTTTCACCTAGTAGCCAGAATAAGATGTATTTATTATTGTTGATCTTATCCTTATAATCATATATATAAAAAACATATGTAGGTATCCCAGAGTAGCACTGCACTAATGACTGCTGCTGGTTAATACCATATGCTGGCATGTCAGCTCTTCCCAGTTCACAAGCTCTTCTGTATACCATGGGCAGTTGTTAAGCAAGCCAGAGCAGCAGCAGCTTGACAATTTTGCAGAGAAAATTTAAAAAAAAGAATTTTGCTCTGCAGAAAAAGCATCTCATAGTGCTGTATAGTCTCTGTACCCTGATGCCTTTGGTAACATCTGTAAGAAAACTTATACTTAGTGTGTCTGTTTCATGAAGGGATCAAAAATCTGAAAATGACAGCATGGCCTACAGAAGGGTGTAGGAAAGGTCATGATGAAGGAAAAAGGAGAGAGTAATAATCTTCTTTAATTAGGGTTTTCTTTTAGTCATTTGGTTTTGGGGATTTTGAATTTATTTTTTTAAGAGAGGAAGTTGAACAATNATATATATATACACTGAAGAAAACAGGCTTTGCTGCAAGGCAAACGTAGACTGTTCTGAGATGAATCACTTGTTTTTAGATGCACTTCTCAAGAGAGGACTGGTAAAGTGGCTTTCTGGCTATATTCATGAACTTTGGGTTCATTATCATATGCATGGTACCTAAACAGCTGCAGATTTTGGCAGATTGTTTGTAGTCTCTGACCATCCTCTCAATCTTTCTGCCTTCCTTTTTTTCCTAGGTTTTGCACTTAATGAATTTTANTTCCTGACTTAAAGTGAATGCGGTCATTGGAAATAAGACTCCATTAAGAAACATTTTCACCTAGTAGCCAGAATAAGATGTATTTATTATTGTTGATCTTATCCTTATAATCATATATATAAAAAACATATGTAGGTATCCCAGAGTAGCACTGCACTAATGACTGCTGCTGGTTAATACCATATGCTGGCATGTCAGCTCTTCCCAGTTCACAAGCTCTTCTGTATACCATGGGCAGTTGTTAAGCAAGCCAGAGCAGCAGCAGCTTGACAATTTTGCAGAGAAAATTTAAAAAAAAGAATTTTGCTCTGCAGAAAAAGCATCTCATAGTGCTGTATAGTCTCTGTACCCTGATGCCTTTGGTAACATCTGTAAGAAAACTTATACTTAGTGTGTCTGTTTCATGAAGGGATCAAAAATCTGAAAATGACAGCATGGCCTACAGAAGGGTGTAGGAAAGGTCATGATGAAGGAAAAAGGAGAGAGTAATAATCTTCTTTAATTAGGGTTTTCTTTTAGTCATTTGGTTTTGGGGATTTTGAATTTATTTTTTTAAGAGAGGAAGTTGAACAATTGTGCAACATCCATGAAAGAACTTTTAGAGTCTTTTTTGCCCCATCAGTCACATCCCTTCCTACTTCCCACTATCAAGAGCAATTCACCAGGTGGCAAGTACCCAACCTCTCTGGCTGGAGAACAAGCAACTTGCACTTTGGTATTTCAGCTCCAGCTGACCTGGAGATTCAGAGGCAATTTTTCTCCCCTCCCTTCCTAGCCTGGTGGCAAATGCTGCATTCCTAACATATGAGGTTGTTGATGCTTTCTGAATGAAGGCAGCTGCCGTCTTCCTACAACATTAAAGCTGTCAGCCATCTTCCACCTCATGAACAACTTTGAATATGCAGAGATGCTGTGCAACACCATCGTGTCATGTCCCTTTTCAGTGCATAAATTCACCTCAACATTGTCAATATACAGCACCCTTACTCTGGGATATCTACTGCTTGTGCCTGGATAGATGGATATGGATCAACTCTTTTCTCCCTCACCTGGTAGGTAACGTTGTACCCTCACATCAATTGTGGGGAACAAAAACACCTGCTTCGGGTTTCTAAACCTGTCCTAGGCTGCAGGCACTCAGAAGAGGCAGCGTTTTGCTCTACATTGCCAAGGTGAAGTGAGGCCACCTGTGTCAGCAGTGGCAGAGCCAGTTTGGTAGGTGGAAATGGGAGCCAACTATGTGTTCTCTTCATATAGATTATCAGGTCCATTACTGAAAAATACACCTGTCTGGGCCCTCAAATGGTGGATCTTCAACAGATGCAGCAACAGCTCTTTATGTTTGTTCTTTTTTATTGCCAGAGTTATTCACTTGTTCCTGCTTATGAAATATATCCAGCTACTTAAGAAGTCTTCATTCATAGGTTTTCCAATGGATAAGATGGTTTAATATGTTTATAATGGAACAAAAGGGTAATTTTAGAAGAGACATCACATATTTACACACTGAAATGCTTCTTGCTTTATTTGCTTATTGATTACATGGATTTAACTTTTTTCCAGGTTGGCTGTCTTGGTTTGGAAACAGCATCGTGATTTTTGTCCTGTATAAGCAAAGACATCTTCTGCAGCCGACCGACTACCTCACATTTAACTTGGCAGTATCAGATGCTAGCATCTCTGTGTTTGGTTATTCACGGGGGATCATTGAAATCTTCAATGTCTTCAGAGATGATGGATTCATTATCACGTCAATATGGACATGCCAAGTAAGACTGGATTACACTTAATTAGACAAAATAGGTGCAGTTATTTCTGTGTATTTGCTGTATAGAAATAATCAGACAGGTCCAAGAGAGTGAAAAGAAATACTGACTGACCTTCCAAAAAGACAGTGTTCTCTTTATTTACACCTATGAATGATATGAAGCATTTTGTCAGTGTTTGACCAATTTGCAGTGATTTATTTTCTATTTACAATAGTTCCAACTAGTTCAGGGGGTTTATTTGATGTCATAGCTCCCACTCATATTGGAAAGGTAAGTGTAGGAAGGCTTGTCTTTATCTCCCCTGAAGTCAACCTGGTTGTTGGCATTTTAACATTTGACTTAAAGCAACGTAGACTCCTACTTGACAAGGCATGTAGAGCAGCCTCCTCACAGCACTTTGGTATACCCAAATATTTTAGCATGCATCTTGTAGTAAATCAGTCATAATTCTTCAGTCTTGCCCTTAAATTATTGGCTGGTTTGTTGCGTGCAGTAGGATGAATGACTTAACTTTATGGCTCAGTCATCCCTGAACTTGGAGGCAGCTTTTTGTGAGACAATTCAGAAAAGGTTATTATTGTTAATTCTGAAAACTGTGTAGACAGAATATAAATACATCCCATGAAAAGGTAGGGACAGCCATGGATCCCTGATGCCTTTGGTAACACCTGTGAGAAAGTTTATACTTAGTGTGTCTGTTTCATGAAGGGATCAAAAATCTGAAAATGACAGCATGGCCTACGGCAGGGTGTAAGAAAGATCATGATGAAAGAAAAAGGAGAGAGCAATAATCTTTTTTTTTTTTTTTTGTTTTTTTGCTTTTTGGGGTTTTTTTTTGGTTTTCGTTTTGGTTTGGGGATTTTGAATTTATTTTTTTTAAAGAGGAAGTTGAACAATGGTGCAATATACATGAAAAAACTTCTACAGCTCAGGTCACCTACCTTTCTGTACAAAGGTTGTTTACCTATAGAGGAAGATGTCCAAGAGAAGACTGATTAACCTAGGAACTGTAGCTTGATCTAAAAAAGAATTCTGTTTCTTGTTTAAAATATATGTCTATAGTTATTTGTCAGAAAAAAAAAATCAAAATGAAACTAATTATTTAATCAGCAAAATCCCACTATTTGTCTAATGAGAACACCTACAATTGCTATCTAAGTTCTGTTGAGGGAGAAAGCATGAGGACAACTCATTAATTCTTTTTATTGATGGAAACCTTTGAAGTCATGAGATAAACAAAGACATACCTGCAAACTGTAAAATTCACACCCACACTCAGAATTAAACAGATTCCCATTTTTTCCCTATTTTGATGAAGGCTGGAACTTAAGAAAGGTGAAATCTAGGTCTTTAATTTTGCTGCAGGCTTCCTATGTAAGACAGAGTAAGCCATTCAGTGTGAAATCCTGAACCAAGATCTGTGGCATAACTTAACATTAACAACCCTACAGGTCGAAAGAAGTAATATTAAATGACCCTTCTGCCTCCCTAGTCCAATATTCCAGAGCCTCATCTATGCTGTGGCTCCTTTTTTCAGTCTGTAAAAAACATAACACAGGAATCAACATGGCATGGCACACTGTGTTGGTACCTCTTGATTTTCATGGAAGTTTTCTGTCAGTAGACTTGCAGCTTTCTTCCACAATGCCTCTGCCTGGGAGTCCATCATCAGCTGACTTTGAGCTATTTCTTGTCTTGTTACAATGATCTGGCTATTTTTTATAGATGTAAAAAGGGATGGAGATGTGCCTAGTCTTGCTGTGCTTGACCTGCCTTTACAAGGGGAGAAGCAGTCTGTAACATTTTTGGGCTAGCCCTGATAGCTTGTTGATCAGGATGTGTTAAGTAATCTTATTTCAGTCTTCTCATTTTAAACAGCATTCATTTGTAAAATATGGCTATCAAGAAAAGTTTTAAGGTATTGGAATCCAAAGATTTTGTTGGAGGACATTAATAATGCATTGACTTTTCTAAACACTCGGATTTGAAAAATACTAAAGTTTCTCCTTTACTAATCTTCTGTAGGCTCTCAAAGCTAACATTTCTCATTTCGAATTGGAACTGATACTGTGTTAGTGCTAACTAAAAATTCATGGTAACCTAGAGAAGTAAATTTTTATTTTGAACGAATAGTTTGAATTAGTTGTGACTTGTTGAGTGGTTGACATGGTTGTGGCTTGTTGAGAGAAGATCATGTAGGATAACTATTTCCATCAAGAATTTGTTCTGTGTTGGAGGGTCTTATAAACACGTTTAAACCTTGACATACATCTTCTTGATTATTAATCTTGACAAAACATTAGCCAGTGGCTACTTTTAGGAATAATATTGTGCAGGAATAGCAGGAAGTTTCTGTGCATAAAAAAAAAATTATGTGAATGTTTCCATGTATGTGTGGACAGCCAGCACAAAGATTAAAAATAATCAACCATGAACAACAAAGTAATTTTGATTGCTTGATTTTATGTTTATAAAACATGATACATTCATAGTCCAACCAGAATGGGTCTCACATCTGGAATATGAGGAGTAAGGTGCTTGGTGCCAGGAAGGTAAAGTCCATGCTTTCTGTCATGGGTTTCCAAAGTTCATGTCTCTTATTCCTCTGCAAGTAACTGAGATGACAATTTGGGCTGTTGTGCACGTGAACATCACTTTTTCCTTAGCATGACCTATGTGTTTTCCCTTGCTTTGTTTGCTGAGTTCCGACGATGGCCTTACTTGGCTTTCTGTCATTGTCCCTTTCACTACATATTTGCTCCTATTTGATCAGTCAGCTTCTGCTGTCAGGTGTGCTTAGGGAAACTTTGTTTTCCCAAGCTAGCCTGTCATTTCTGTTTATGAAGAAATTCCATGAGCTCACCTCATTTAATCCACCTATTTTCCTTTCCTCTGACTTGAGCCTCCTCTGTGCCCTTAGGTAATATTTTTCAAAATTAAGGGTCACTATTCTTGGCTGTTCCAGTTCAAGGGTGTGGGGAGAAGAAAGTCAGACACTACTTCTCTTTCAAAACAGTCTAGTCTGTGAGAAATCTCTGTAACAAAAGATGCATCTCCAGTTAAAAGAACCATATCATAGAATACCTGTTAAATGGGACAGATGGATGTGGTCCTGTTCTCCTCCTCTGCATGGAAGAAACATCTTATTCAAACATTATTTTTCTGTTTGGAGGTCTGACAGAACTCTCCTCTCAGGAATGAAGTTGCATAGTAGGTTGAGATCCCCATGCCACCCCTGATGAATTCTGTGTATGGATATTGTTTTCCAAGGGTGGCTTTTGGACTCTTTGGCTTCTTGTTCATCCTTCCCCTGCTCTACCTTTGTGTCTTAGTCCTGATCTGGATATAGAGAGGACAGTCTTCTAGCACATTAATTTTTTAGCCTTTGGAAATATTATCAGTAAATCAGCTAGTTCATATATTAAATTTCAGGTCAGAGAATGGAAGTCAGTGACCAAGAACCATATGCTCCCCATATTTCTAGTGAAAAGCTACCTCAGGATATATTTTTGTCCTTCTCATATGTTTTTTATTCATATTTTCCGCTGAATTAGAAGTTGCACTGAAACCTGCAAATAGCAATGCATGCAAGTGTTCTTTCTTGTAGGAAGTAGAGAAACATTAATTCTCTGAAGATAAATACCACAGTTTCTTCTAAATTTTATTAATCAATCAACAGAAAGGTTTTCTTCTGTTAATTAAGTGGTGAATAGAGAAGATGGAAGGATTCAGAAAGCCTCTAAGCACAGGGGAAGGATTATAACCTATCTGATCACCATAGGTGCATTGCAGTCATGTCAGAAACCAAGGATAGGCTGTGGGGTGCCTTAGAATTTGAAACCCTTCACAATCCTGGTTCACTTTGTTTCCACTAAATCACTGCTCTTTAATTTTTTTTTTTTAATATGCATGGTTATTTTGACATTTTATACTGAAGAATTTTACTATAAAGTTCAAGTAAATACACTTCTCTTATCATGTACTTACTCTGTTGGTATAGACTTCTTAAAAAACCCGTTACTTATTTCTGACTGTTTCTTATGTACAAGATGTATCTTGGCTGTGTGCGATGGAGCACAATGTAGTTATCTCCAGGTCATGGTGCCATCACAGACACACCTACTGCCATGGACATGCTGACTGACATCGCAGATGCACTCGCCTCACTATCTGTCTAGGTATGGCGCCAGATGGTGTCAGAGCACCTCCAGCAGATCTGGCTCTGCAGAGAAACAGGCTTAGGAAGAACCAAAGAAAAAAAAAGAAGTTCAGACTTGAGTGAGCACCACAGTAGGCTGCCTGTCAGGTTTCAGCCCACATCACCTCTGATTGTGCAGCATGCCCTCACCATCCCACTAACGGCAATGGCCAGACTGATAGGACCTGCCTCCATCTTCTTTTGCTGAAGCTGCTTTGTGTTGTGCAGAATAATAAAGCCACTGACAGGAGCAGGAGAGAGGGAGAGAGGGAAATGACTGTCTCACCTTGTGGCTGAGTTTACTGTGTAGCAGAGAAGAAACCTGGCTTTGAATCCTGCACTGATTAATAATTTGCTACTTTATATAACACTTGGGTATTTCTGTTTGCCATACCTTGGACAGGATCAACTGGCAATGCAGTGAGCATCAGTGAGCCCCATGTTGCATGCATGTATTGTTTTACTCTGTTTTCCCTGATTTATTTGTGCACAGTTTGCCTGACAGCACCAGGCCAGTGGCATATGAGCATCCTGAAAAGGCATTGTGTGGCTGAGAAGTCCAAAATTTTCTAGAAATGCCAGACTTAGTGTGCATTCATTGCAGAGTATGCAGACCACAGAAATGTCTGGGATTCCTTACACTTTACCAGACTTTTCCAAATTATGGTGGTGTAGTAAATAAAGTTGCCAGCTGAAATCCCAGATAAATGGTGAAATAAGAAAAGCTACACTAGATGTATCATAGCTCTGCTTTAACAACAGTGCTTTCACACAAGTAGGGTTCCTCTCCTTCCAATGTGTGTCTGGCCACTCATGTAGGGTGTTTCTCTTTGTCTCTGAACTCAGTATTTGTTTGTTCTAAGGACAGGGGATCATCCCCATACAATGAATAGTCTTGGGGTCTATGTTCCTAGGCAGGGGATGTGAACCTCAGCACCTTTGGATGGAAAAAAGTGAATCCAGCTCTCCTATACACTCCATGGGAAAAAGGAAGAATGGATCAGCAATCCCTCTGCTTTTCACAGTGACACTGTTTCACTTTTGAAAGGCCTTATGCAGTTAAGAGAAGGATATGGCTGTGAATGCCAACAAATTCCAATTTTTGTGGCCTGAAGTAAGGCATTAAAAATCAAAAGGGAGGTGAGATATGCCACTCACCTTGTTCTCTTGACTATTTCAGGAGCCTCATTTGCTCAACAGCTTTTACCACATTGAATCTAGGAGCCAAGCACAGACCCACAACCCTCCCTGCACCAGGCAAGTGCCAAGAGCCTGAAAAGCTGAACCCAGTGGCCCTCACTCACACTCTTTTGTAGATTCAGCTTCCTGTCACTGCATCTGGCTAGTATTTAAAAATCTGGCATTTTTAATTTATTAAATGTTCAGAGGCCTAATATGACATTTCTGAGAGGGAATAATGTCTATCTTTTGTAAAAGTTAGAAGTGGGTATCTGAAACACAAGAAAAAAATGGCAACCACAGGAAATCCTGAGATCAGTAAGGTGAAAAGAGATAGGCTCTTTACAGGAGCTTTGAGGGGAGGACTTGTAATCTTGAATAAATTAATGTTAATGTAGTTGATGGCATTTGCTTTCTCAGAACATGCGTTTATCTCTTTTCCTATACATAGATCGTAAAATATTGCTAAATCTTGTCCGAGGAGGAAACAGAAGATTAGTACCTTCTTCTATAAACAAAATGTTCTGTAAATTGTCTGATAAATCAAAAACCCTAAAGGCATTTATATTCTTTTATAAATAGAGTAGATTTGAAGGATGTTGATTTTTGTCCATTTAATATAACTTGGAAAACCAATCAATTGTTGACTTTGCTAAATTATTGACTCTGTTGACCCATCCAAAGACTGAGCTAGCTCAGCCTTGTTTGGTGTGAAAAATGTTACAATGTCATTGTATATCCCAGTGTCTGAGCACATACATAGCTCTAAGATTGAGGTTGGGCCAGAAGAAACCAGATTATTGCCTACCCTAGCACAGAAGTGTGGTGTGATACTGCTGGGATTTTACTTATATAAAGCTTATCATTCCTGACATTTCAGTAAGATGAAAATAACCCAAAGTCAAATAATGGAACTGGCACTAAGAGCATTAACAGATAAAACAGGTGGTAAAGGTGCTGAAGAAAAGCTGTGTAACATTAGCTCTATATTCAGCTCACCTTAGCACACTGATTCACTGTGAAAGTTAGGATGTGGAGCCAGATCTACAAAGCAAATTAAAAAACAAAACAAAACCAAAAACCCCACAAACAAAACAAAAACACACACACACACAAAAAAAACAACAAAAAAAAAAACCCATGCCTTTTACTTTGTCTGTGCTACGCTACAAAAATCTTCCTCTCCCAGATATATTTCTTTGAAAAAAAAAAAAAAATTCTAATGTGTAAACTCGTTCTTGTTTCCTTTCATTACTGAGACTTGGAAACTGAAAAAAAAAGAAGGTTGCAGAGATATTACTCTTCCCTATTTCTTGATTTCTGGTCAATCTTAATGTAATGTGAAAAGTGTGCACATTGCAGTCAAAGATGTAAAAGCAACTCGTACACATGTGTGAGTTAATTTTAATGAGAAAAATACTTCATCTGCAGGGAAGGGGGGAAAACAATGTGCCTCTGCACAAATAGAATCATTAGCAACACAGAAGATCATTTCAGTGTAATGAATGCGACCGCAGGGAAGTTACTCCTGTTTTCATTAGCCATGAATTCTTCCTCATTTTCCACTAAATTATTATTTCTGCAGCCAATTGCAACAAATTATGGAAGTTTTGTATTTGGTACTTCAAAAATTATGTATTCACAAACTGTTTCCTTGTTTAACAAGTCTGAATTAGCCCCTCCCATGCCACCCAAGCACTGCATCAAACCACACACTGCAACCTGGAAAGGACATTCATTGTCTGATAGTGCTCCTACAGGACCAAGAATTTCTAAAGCCTAACCTTTGATTCCTGCACTAGCTTTTCCTCTCTGAGGGCTTTGAAACATATTTTTCTTGTTTATCTGTGTGGAAAATAGTAGCCTTCTTCACTCTTCTGTGCTGGTGTGTGTTTCTAAGAGCTTAAATGTCTTCTCTCAAAATATGCTGTCTGTCAATTACCTTCATCATTCAAGGTCTTCTCACCATGGGGATGAACAATTTGTATTCTTCTAGCTCCTACCTGTTTGCCACATCCTGTATAGCCTGTATAGCCTCCATATCTGTAAGGATCTTATATAGTCCTACCTCACATTTGCTCACCTTTTGTTTCACAAATATATATTATATATATATTCTATTAAGTCAGTACACCACTAGTGTATATGAAGCAGTTTGGGTCCTGACTTTGATCCTTTGCTGACTGAATCAATGATGAGATGACTGTTCTTTGCAATGGGCTGTATATGTGGCATCCAGTATTCCATACTACTGACCCTGCAGAAGCGATGATGTTGAGCCTGGTGGCTCTTTAAGGCCAAGAATAATCTGTATCTTTTACACTTCCTTACAGGTTCAGCCTGGGCTATTAGGACTAGGAGCTGTCAAGCCCATCTTACCATACACAGCTGTGTGTGAAGACCCTTACAGCCCATACCCATGTCAGGACTATAAGCATTTTCCTGGGACAAATCAGTTATTATCTTCTGCTTCTCTGGTTATTTTGGTACACTATCCAGAGGATCCAAGAGTATGAACCTAAGCAATCTCCTGGTAACCGTGCAGCTTTTTCTGATTTTCAGGGATGTAGCATGTTCTCGTCTCAGCCACTTAATGGCTGAGCTGGTACCACCACTAACCTGCCCTGTCTTTGCCTAGGAGCTTTATGAGCAGAATAAATTCACTCCTAGGCACTCAGCCAGCAGCCAGAGATGACCTAGTATTAACCTGATGGTGGCTACATAAGCAGATTCCTTCTTGCTGGGAAACAGCACAGATAATTGTACTTTGGAGAATGTGGAGGATCATTTGCAATCTCTTGGTTGTCCTGGCAGAGCCTGTGAACAGTCTGTGGGTCCTCTGCTTCCCTTGAGACACGTGTAAGCTTCCAGAAGCATTTACCATGGTATTCTGAAAAGGCAAAGATAGCACTTCTTTACTTTGAAAATAAAAGCATGACTTCAGTCCAATGTTAATGAATCTTAGTTATCAGGGTAGGATCACCGCAGACCGCAACATCAAGCCTTGCTTTCTGTGGAAATATAAAGCTGAGACGAGTTACTCATGAAGCTGTTTTCTTCTTTTATCTGTCTGTGTATTTTTCTGTCTATATTAATGGTGCTGCTAGCAATGAGCAGGTAGGCTTTCAAGTGATAAAGAGTTTTGGCTCAAGGCCATTGAAAAGAGTTTTGCAGAGTGTAGCACAGATGTTCCCAGAAGGCAATACTAGACTTTACCATCTAGTGCTTCTTAGTTTCCCTGTACAGTATTTCACAGAAAGACAATGGCAGTACAACATTTGACCTGAAGGTGGGAATCTTTCCACTGCATCTGGATCATTGGGTGATACAAGCTATGTGCTTCGTTGCTTCCTTCCCATTCATTCTTCATGGCTGGACAGAAAATCTGCCAGTGCCCCACGGCATCAACCCAGAGCTAGAAATCAGGTGCTCCCAAGCATGTGCAGATGGGGTAGTTGAGGTAAGATTATAATCTGATGAGGTTGTGTAAGGCAATTCTGAAACAAATTTCTGTCTCTTTGTTAAATGATGTGCACTTGTTGAGGTTATTACATGTATACCATTGCTCATTGATAGGGGTATGTACTACCAGCAGCATAAATTGTGACCTCAGAAGGCCACAACTCTAATAGCTAAAAGCCAGCCCAAATTAAGTATACGTTGAATCTCTTTTGACTAACCCAGTATATAAACTTAAAATAACTACAAGCAAACAAGTAGATTTATTCTGGATTCCCTAACATTACTAAAGCCAAAACCTGACCTGCATATTTTCATAGTTGGCACTAAATGTATATTTAACTTTAAGGTTAGTATAATTCCATATCAATACACATAATTGTATAGCCTAAATATCACATTTCTATTTTTCCTATCTTTAAAATGTACACCATCAACAGAAAGATTTAATCACTTGATAAATGGAGAATACTGTCTGATACTATCGGTGGTTTAAGCTACCTAATCCTGTAGTATATAAATTCTTATTGTTTATTAGTAAATGAAGTGCCATTTGTGTCAGAGAAGTATAATGGTTTTAGTTAATGCAATCACCTCTAAGAAGAGCTATCCTTGAAGCCTGTTGTGACATTTTAAAAGGCAGAATGCAGTCACAGCAGAGCAATGTCACATGAGCAAAAGATGTTGTGGAAATTGTGGTAAATAGTAAGTCTTTTTCACTTCCTGTATTGCAGTAAAACTTAAACAATTTGAGTGCTTTAGGAATGCTAGGCACTGGGAGTTTTAAATAGACTTCTGTGAAGACTGATTTTGCTTATGAACCTTGGTAGTACTTCCGTTTGACAGAAGAGTTACTATAGTCCAGTTGACACATTATTGATATATTGGAGGGATGGGAGAATGATGTTGTCATCAGACTCAACTGGAATTTTTTCTCACTGCAAACTTTAAGAACTTGTCAAATTTTAAAATGTACTCTGTTCAAAGGTACCTACAATTGTTTTCCAAATGTATTTCTTAAAGAGTGATTGATTTAGATGCTTTCTTGTCTCTTGAGGTTGAAGGAGGTTTATTGCCAAAATCCATTTACATTATGATCTTGGAATAACCTGATCTGTATTCAAAAAATATTCTGAAAGAGATTATTGTGATGACTTTAAATATATGCAGTGGAAAAATAAACCCTGTTTAAACTTCTTTTTAACATGTTAATTATCTCATATTTAATAGAAGAGAAAACCAGACCATTGTGGTTCTGGAGGGAAACAAATGGACTTCGGGAAATTGCAACAGATTCCCCGGTTGGCCAGAGGAGGGAGCGTTGCAGCCTTTGTGGCTGGTGAGATCAACGTTTCAGCCTAAATTGAATGTAACAGCTAGTTTGTCAATCTGCTTTTGTGCCATTAAACCTTGATTAATCCAGTAATAAGAACAATAGGTTATAGTTTACTCTGCTTTAAATGAAGACAACCCTTACGAGGTCAGTAGGGATGCATAAGTATTAAAGGTAGTGAAAGTAGCACACTGAAGCTCATAGCTAAAACTTGATAGTGCACTGGGGATTCCTGACTGTCCCCATGTTCAAGCAAAGCTTAAGAAATGACTTGCATGCAGTAGGAGCTTTATATATTGTGGGTTGTAAATAGTACACCAAGAACCTTAGTAAGATTAAAAATCAGGCACAAGAACAGAGCAGAAAAAGCACAACCTTTTCTTCATTTGTGTCTTAGCTTCCAGGCAACAAAAAGATAATGAGCAAGTTCTGTGATTGTCTATATAGCCAAGGGAATAATCTTAGTACAGCACTGAGACAAAAGCTTTTAAAATTCCTAATCTATTCCTGTTTCTTAATAGGTAAAACGAAAAGCTGGTGGATCAAAATTACCATAATTAATAACAGGAGGGAAAAATTGCATTACACAAAAAATGAAGAAATAATATGACTGTGGAAGGAAGGAGCTGGCTAGGGGCTAAGATAAAAGAAAAACCAGAATCAGGGAAGAGCTCGATCTTGCAACGATCTTCCAATTAAATGTTATCTACTATTCCAATATTTCCTTGCCTGTCATTGCATGTATCTTTTAAAGATGTAGAAAAATGGAATATAGTCTATTTTTGTAACTTGCATATTTTATTTTATATCTCTGCCTATAGAAATCAGGACTATGCTAAAGCAGTTTTTATGTTGCTAATTACTTTGGGTTCCAAGCAGTCATTGTGGTTACTACCTAGTCAGTGTTGTCTGTTCAGGAGCAGAAAAAATAGAAGAGATCTTTCTTCCATGTCTAGTAGGTGTACGTTTGAAGTAAGTTTGTTACAGTTAGCACCTACTGGGTATGGTCCCTTGTTTTCTTCTGAAGACATATGTCTGAGTGACACCAATACAGAAGTATAGCAGAATCAATAGACTTGCTTGGACATGGCATATGCATAGCTAGGCTCAAGAGCTAACGCTTCGCTGACAGACGTTTGGTAGGAAAAGTACTGGTTTGAGGATCCTACTCCCATAGCAGCCGTAACTCTGTTGGATGCTCTCTTGTGTTTTAATGTTCCGGGTGCTACAGCCTTTGTATGAGCTGTTCTGCAGGTTGAGAACCACCTCATCACCTTTATTCATTTCACCCCAACACTCTTGTCATCCCCAGAGCTACCTCTCCTCCTTGGTATTTCACAGTCACTTGTTCCTAAACTGTGGAAGCCGCTGGCTAGCATGAGGGCAGTTAGCAGAGCTATACTCAGGAGACTCTTGCCTCTTTAGCCACTTACTAACCATATGGCCCTGGTTAAATCTCTGATGGTAGCCCCCACAACAGCAGAAGCTGCTGAAGTGCTGTTTCAGAATAGTACAAAAATGAGGCATGGTGCTGAAAATGGATTGGTCCTGTGAACTATGATGATTTAAGTAAAACCGTGGGGTTTTTAGCAAGGCATTGCTCCAAAGAAAACATTTTGGCTTGTACTTTCTTATGTTGACAGAGTTTCATCTTAAATGGTAATGTGCAAGAATGTATTGTGCTGAAAGGCTGTTTGAACTGATCACTTAATATAATTGTCTCTCCTTGGTCTGACAGTAGGAAGGGGGAGTGGGAGAATGATGGTCACGTCTGCAGGTGATAAAACTACACTGATGTTTTTCAGGAACACTCAGCATAGGAGGGCTATAATACACACTAAGAGGCTTGTCCTACTGTTTTAGCATTCAAGCTAGTAGTTCTTTAGACTTAATTTCAAAGTGTTGATTGGCCACACTGCTGAAATACTTCTTCCTTGCTAATCTAATAACTAATGCAATTGCTTAAGCTTATGCAGGTTCGTCTCAGTAGTCCATGGTCATGCTGTTTCCTGCATCTATGAAGCAAATGGAGAGGCAGCAGATGTTTTCATCAATAAGGCTAATGAAATGTAGAGCACATTTGCATATCCAAGTATTTCAGGGATGTCCACAGCACATGGCAGGCCAAATTCAGCCAAGTGCAGACTGTAGCAAGTAGCTGAGACATCCAAGAAAGTCTGTTTTCTGCTGTAAATTTGGTTGCATTTATACACCAAGCATGAGCTGATTTTAAGTGAAGCGCAGGTGGATGTAGATTGTTGCAGTAGCAAGTCTTGTAGGTATTTAAAATGTTGTGGGTCTGTAAAAGTCAGCATTAGGAAGTATGTAGACTTAATGTAATGGTGTTTGTAGCAAAAAAAACCATCATTGAAAGAAATGATGAAGCAACCCTTTCCTAGCCCTTCACCCAGTTTAATTTATTCAATCTGCCATGGTCTCAGCTTTAAACCTGGATTAAAGGCCCAGATTCATTCCTGGGATAAACTGAATTCCATGGGATTTGTGCCCATTCACACAAAAACAGAGTTTGTTCCATAGAATAATGATGTGCTTTTCTGATTATAATTTTACCACTGGAATGCCAAGTTACAGTCCAGAGACACTTGTTTAATATTCCTGCTTCACTTGGTGTAAAACTGGCACCTCCAAAAGTTCCTCTGCTCTGGCCAGTTTGGTATATCATTGCAAGCTTGCAAAAAAAAAAGGACTGCCTTCAGCATTTTGCTTGGATCATGTCCCAGTCATATAGTGTTCCCTACCAGATGGCTACATCCATCTCCACTACAGTCAGCAGCAGCTTCCTTCCTATACCCATAAGTGAAGCTCGCAGAGTTTTAACCATCCAGTGCCCATATTGTTGAGACATTGATGTCAGCAGGAGCTTACACAGCCGTACAGCTCTGCCTGTGTCAGTCAGAGGTGATGAAGATCAGAGATTAATAAATAGCTGACCATCAATAGCACCAACATTGAGACTCAATCTATTGGAGAGTTTAGATTTGGATGGTTTTATTTATTTTTATTTTAAGTTTTTCTCACCCAGCCAAGCCCATTACCTCCTATGTTCTTCCCTCGTTAGCCTAACTTTCAAGGGTTCACATTGCATCTTTGTTCTGCTTAAGCAGGGCAGCTACATCCCGTGTATTTTTGCCTATTCAGGACTTTTCTTCTTTTCAGTTCAACATTTTTCTCCTTCATTTGACAAGTATTTTCAGGGAAGCAGAGATAGAAGGGTGTGTTTGCTTATTTAAGGTACATGACAGAGTACTTATATAATTTTTGAACATTTACTTGCTCAGTGATCCTATAGAAGATAACTGCACCTGACATTTTATATTTTCCTCCTATCTGGGTTTCTGGAAAAAATTTTGATAACATTAACTTGAAATCAACTGGAGCAATCCCTATAGTTCTTTTCCACTTCAGCTGTCTGCAGTAAAAGAACATCCTAAACTTCTTTGTTTTTCAGGTTGATGGCTTCCTAACACTTCTTTTTGGCCTGGCGAGCATTAATACCCTTACAGTAATCAGTGTGACTCGCTACATCAAGGGCTGCCATCCTGAGAGAGGTAAGGAATAAAGGCAAGTCCAGTTCTGAACCTGGCATAAATCTGTATTTCTTTCAGTCACAGGTTACAACAAATATAAATTAGATGCATTGAAAACCAGAACATAACACAGTCATTTACATTACAAACATATTGGCATAGAATCCTTCAGGGTTAGCCCAAATAAGAACCAAATTTTTACTAGTACACTTTGATCAACTGTTCATTACTCTCTCTCCAGTGCTACAAACCTTTTACTAACTACTCTCTTTCTGTTATTTTAAATTTAATTTTTTATTAACCTTTGGTATAAATGCCTCTAAGGGCATACTACTGTCCCTCTGTAGTGAAGCCCTCATGGGCAGGTCTATATAAACCTGTTCTCATCTACCCCTGTCTCTTTATGACTTCCACTAATTCAAATGTAAACTCTCATCTTTCTAGTTATACTTTCCATAAGTTCTCCCTAGTCTTCCTTTCACCCATCCTTACATGAAGTATTATCTATTTCCATGCCTTTGTTGAGACTGGCTTGCACCATCTTTCAGGCAGGAACCTATTAATGTCCGCAAGTAAACCATGCATAAATCCACAGGATGCATCATATGACTTTTTTTTCTAATAGCACGAGTAGTATTAGCTATGAAAATAGCTCCGCAGGGAGGTCTTTTTTTCTCCTATTGGAAGTGCTTCTGTAGTTTGTTGTAGTGATGGATTTGTTGAAGTTAATTTCCAGCACAAACTGCTGTTGGAACTGCTAGGATTTGGCTGTGATGTATTCTACAACTTATATTCATCGCTCATTATGAAATCATGTTTAAAATTCATGTTTCTCTTTTGCAAAGCTGTATCACATGGTGATCTGAGGGTGTGTATAGTTTATGTTTGCCTCGAAGAAAATCTGAGCAAGTACACACAATATGAATTTATAGAAATGTTGAGGAACAGAGACTGGTGAATAAATAAATATTTCCCACATAAATGAAGACATAACCACAATGTATGGCAACAGCAGGACAGATTAAATAATTAGTGTTCAATGGCTAATGTAGTTTGAGCTCCTAATGTATTTGCTCCTTTTTAACATGAAAAACATTGAAGTAAATATGAAAAACCTCTGAATTTAGACTTACCTTTTTTGTTTCTATGTAAAACTTCACATACAATTGTTTCCTGTTTTTTACAAAATTGTAAAAGATGTCTAATGTAGAATTTGCTAATTCTGCAGTGCTCAACAAACACATTGTCTTCTGCTTAAAAGCCATTAATTTCCACTGTTAATGGTATTTAACACAAACCTGACAGATGCTTTCAACTTTAAGTTTTTAGAAACATAGAACATAGAAACATAAAAATGTCTGTGTTGGAAGGGACCTCTAGAGGTGATCTAGTCCAACCCCCCTGCTGAGAGCAGGGACACTCTCAACTAGAGCAGGTTGCTCAGAGCCTCGTCAAGCCTCACCTTGAATGTCTCCAGGGATGGGGCCTCAACCAACTCCCTTGGAAACCTGTTCCNCTTGGTGTCATCTGTGAACTTACTGATGGGGCACCACTTTTCTTATGAATATGCATTTTTTGGTCTTTTTTTTTTTTTTTAAGTAGATGCATTTTCCTTATTAGCTGTTGCTATAGGAATGCATTTAGATTTCAGAGTTATGTTTGCCTTTCTAGATATTATTTTCTGACTAAGTTATGCCATTGCAGGTCACTGCATCAGCACCAGCAGTATGACGGTGGCTCTGGTTCTCATTTGGATAGCAGCTTTCTTCTGGTCAGCAGCTCCATTACTTGGCTGGGGCAGTTATACAGGTAACAGGTATCTTTCAGTTGTACTTATTTGGCACCTCTCCACTTAGCAGAACAAATATATTTACCTTTCTTGCTTGCTGTTTGTGATAAACCAGAACAATTATCAGTGGGACTGAGGAAAACATTCATCATGCATTATGTACACACAGAGTGTTGTCTGCTTTGGTATCAGCTATAAAGAGATTATTTTATTGATATCACAGGAAAGACTTGGACCAAGCACGTATTACCTATGAAAAAAAGAGAGGCTAGAAATTTTTGCCATGGTTAAGCAATGACATAAAGGAAACTATCAAAAGAAGTCCTTCAAAAACTGCCAAGATTATGAAGCTGGAAAAGAACACAAGTTCCAGCAAGTTAAACTTGAAACTACAATGAGACAAGTCAGAAAGATTTGCTGAAAATGTTTGTTGAAAATACAAAAACTAACATAGCAGAAGAAAAGAATGTCAGAAAGTTTGCAGACCAAGAAGTGATTAGGGTGCAAGATAAGGCCATAGCAAAAAAGGATCTGGGGGGAAAGAACAATTTTGAGCAGTGGATTCTGCAGTAATTCAGTGGCCGGGGGACAGTCCCACGTCAGAAAATTTTTCATGGGGATAAGTTGGAGAAATTGCCTCAAACTACGTCTCTAAACATTCAAGACAACAAATCTTTAGGAATGACTGGTAATACTATAGGAGACCTAACAGATGAAATCATGTGACTGAAATCATCCAGCACTTATCTGTCTGGATCCTACAGGAATCTGCATCTGTTGAGAAGTCATGAAATCTATGAAGGCTTACTAAATCAGCTGTATAAATATATCCTCTTAATAAATACATAAACTTTGAGGTATTTCTGGACCTTATGTGAAAAAACATCCATTTCTATGACTGGTTAAATCATCTGTCCTTCCAAAAATAAAATTTTACCAGGATATTAGGCTCAGTGGGTCTTTCATATGAGACAAAATCAACCAGTTTATTAGACTGTTCTAATTTTATGTCATGTTTCTGCATTCTGGATATGTCATGAAGTTGAGGGGTTTGGACTGGTCATTTTCTGTGTATCTTCTGGCAATCTGTGTTTTCTTCTTATATCAATTTTGTTAACTCTTTATTTGTAGAAGGATTTCTAATGTCCCTTTTTGGCCTTAAACTGGAGCCAGGAACTTCTTAGGCATCAATAGCTTGTCAGGGCATCCAAGTGCTCCCATGGATCCTGTTTGTACTGTGGATTAAATTCCTTGAGATTGGTTTTCAAGACCACTTCTAGGAGAACTTTTTCCCACTGAGAATCACAACATTTTGAGGTTCCTGAGCTATCTGACTTTAAACACATTTCCATCAGGGGCATCGATGGAGATGTGGGAGTCCAGCAAAGGCAAGCCCAACATCAAGCAGTGGGTGCCAGCAGAACATCTGCAGCATTTACATTTAATGTCATATGGAGGCTACTTTCATGTTTCAGTCAAAAGTTTTCACAAGCTAGCAACATGGCATTAAGCTGAGTTTATAGTTATCTTTTGGAATCTTGAGGTCTGCTAAAGAAAATGGCAAGGGAGATAGAAATCTATTTCTATTACTGCACACATCCAGACAGCAGCACCTAGAGCTTTTGCTGATAAAAAATACAGAAATCTTTTTGCTGAGAATCATAAAACAGATTTTAATCTTTTCTATTCTTTAATTCATCCTGTCTAAACCTCCTATCACATGTGAGGAATTAAGGGATTTTTTATTTTTTCTTCAGAATTATCAGTAGATATCAGGAAGAGATCTGTTGCTAAATAATGCAAGCTTCACCTGTATTGTATCTCCAGGACTTGTTAACACTTGACTGATATAATTTTGGTTCATGCTTCATTTATTTGTGATTCAATTTGCTGCCATAGCTGTCAGCAAAGAAAAAAAAAATAAATAAAAAAACAACCTTTTCCACTTGAAAAGAAAAAATCAACATTTCACAATCTATAGAAAACCTCTAATGATATAGAACTCATGTGTACTATCAGGCCACATTTGCAAATACATCAGAGGGTCTAAAGAAGTCAACTGTTATTCAGACAAGTATTTAAGCTAAGACTGCACCTTATTCTCACCACCTTTCCCTACGTAACTGATCAGTTAACATCCTTTTGTGAATCCCACTAGCTGCAGATCCTGCAGTCTGCATGAGTTAAGTTTTAAGAGTGAACTCTTAATTTCTACTTTGCTATGTATTGACTACTTGGCATATTGTCTCTTTACAATTGTTATGCTGTTACAGTACTTGTCTGAAGAAGTTACTATGTAGAAAATTATGACAAAAACAGTATATAATACAAGAAAATCAAACCTAATGAATGAGTACACCACCACCACCACCACCCCCAATTTATCACAATTTACTGTCCTGAAACACCAGTTTGTGCATTATGATTTTGCTCTGGAAATCTAGACTGGACAGAATGATAATACTCTAAAACTTGTTACAGTCTAGCTGGTCTTGAAAAACTGTTTATAGAATCATAGAATTGTCAGGGTTGGAAGGGACCTTAAAGATCCTCGTAGTTCCAACCCCCCTGCCAATGGCAAGGACACCTCCCACTAGAGCAGGTTGCTCAGAGACCCATCCAGCCTGATCTTAAAAACCTCCAAGGATGGGGCTTCCACCACCTCTCTGGGGCAACCTGTTCCTGTGTCTCACCACCCTCATGGTGAAGAAATTCTTCCCAATGTCTAACTTGAATCGACCTATCTCTAGTTTTAATCCATATGTTATGTAGAAAATTATGTCATGGCTTATTAAAGCAGAAAGATCAATCCATTCTTTAGTGATTAAAAGAAGAAAAATACAGAATTTGAACTGATAAATGAATTGCTCAAAACCAGATAAATGTTATAAAAATGCTAACAAACTTATTTTTGCTTTCCAGATCGTATGTATGGCACTTGTGAGATAGACTGGGCAAAAGCCAACTTCTCTACAATCTACAAGTCTTACATTGTCTCCATTTTTATCTGCTGTTTTTTCCTACCTGTCACAGTCATGGTCTTCTCATATGTGTCAATTATCAATACTGTTAAGCTAAGTCATGCGTTAGCTGGACTGGGTGATCCCACAGACAGACAGAGGAGAATAGAGCGGGACGTGACTAGGGTGAGTTCGGGTTTCATGTTGGGGGGGTTTATCTCAATGAAATCTGTCCTTCTAGAAAAGAACAAAACCAATCAGTCACACTTCATTTCTCTATATTCTCTAGTGACAGAGTCTGAACACAGTGAAGAATATGAGGTTTGTTTAAAATTCCTACACTGTCAGTTGGCCAATATTGGTGCTACATCACATGTAAAAATATAATAGGAAGGGGTTATACTGCACAAAACCAAAAATTTTCTTTGGCATATGATCTACTTCTTCAAAATCTGTGTTATTCTGAGCATGCACAGCAGTTACAGTGGAGCTTACCATTTACTTACTGTTGACTTAAGTCTTCTCAAAACCTTCTGGATTCATATAAATGTACGAAGGGTGGTAGCTATTTTAATTCCATTAGATGAGGCATTGTTCAAGCACACAACCATGCCAAAATTCAAATATAACTTCTAGGTCTGCCTAGCTCCATCAAAGCAAACCTTTTGCTTGGCTGTATTCTCCTGTGAGACATACCCTCAGGACAATCTGAATACTTCCCTTCCAAACAAACATTCCAGCTACTAGTCTCTATGTATTGCTTTTCTGATGTAGTCTTCCAGAACAGATTTCAGATTATTCTTCTTCTGTTTTTTAGGTTTCTATTGTCATCTGCACAGCCTTCATTATTGCGTGGTCACCATATGCTGTCATCTCTATATGGTCTGCCTATGGTCACCCTGTGCCCAATCTTACAAGCATCCTTGCCAGTTTATTTGCAAAGTCTGCCAGCTTCTATAATCCTATTATCTACTTCGGAATGAGTTCCAAATTTCGGAGAGACATTTTCATCTTGTTCCATTGTGCCAAGGAAGTCAAGGACCCTGTGAAGCTCAAACGTTTCAAAAACCTTAAGCAAAAACAGCAAGAGCCCTCTCAGAGAGGAGAGAAGTATGCAGGAGAAATGCACCCTGCACCAAGCCCTGATTCTGGGGTGGGAAGTCCAACCAACACCCCACCTCCAGCAAACAGGGAAGTGTATTTTGGTATTCTCGATACCCCATCTAATAACCCTGATATTGAATGTGATAGACTGTAAATTTTATGGCCACTTAACACATGCACCCGCTTTGTGTTCAGGAAGACCCTCTTCAGCACTTAAGTGATTTCCTAATTCCCAGTCCATCTGTTGCTCGCTATACAACTCAATCAAATCAGACAGTAAAGTGATATTTTCCTTCTACATAGGTACAAAACAGCATGAAGCACGTTACAATGTGGGCAGCTCATACAGTGCCAGAAATATTTGATTTTCACATGCACACAGGAAAGGAAGACTGACTTGTGAAAAGTAGGCATCAGTTAGCAAAAGTAACTAATATGTTCCTATCCAAGTTTTATTAATTAGGAGATTACATGTCCAAACATGTTTTTTCTCTCTTCAACAGTCCAAACAATTTTAGCTTTGTGGTGCTGCACAGCCCAGGCTGTAGGAGAAGATGGGCCATGATGAGGTTGCAGCTCCAATGTCTGCAAGCTGGTAGGCAAAACCCTGTGCTCCCTGTGAGGCACCAAGGTGTGCCCTTGGTGGGGCTCCTAGGCTCTGTGCATGCGTGGGTGTGTGTCTGATTGCCTGTGCCTGACCCTGTGTGTGTTGATGCAAGTCCTAGCAGTTGTAGAACTTGGTATTTTCTATTTCCTGTAGCCTGAAGAGTGGCTTCATAATTTTCCTTGTTGGTGTGCAGAATTATTTCCACCTTCCCTGACCTTCCTGGTGAGCAGGGCCTGGCTGTAGCATTCAGATTCAAGAAACCCAGCCTTTAATTGTACTGATCTGTCTCCAAACTGGTTGTTTTTCTGCCTGACAAAGTGGAGGAAGAGACATTGTACAGGCAATGAAACCAGAAATGACACAAAGGTTTTAAGAGTACCGATGAAGTGTGGCATCAGAGCTATTTACAAAGTACAATCTGACACTTCAATGCTGCTACTCAAGAAAGTTTTAGCACTTGCCTATGGGTAAAAAATGACTTTTAGGTAAACAGGACAGTGATTTAAATAGCAAAGCTGTAGGCTTAAAACAGTAGCAAGACTATCAGATGTTTAATATCCAATTATACCACCAAGTTTATTTTACAGAGTCAAAGTGAGGCAGTATAATTTCATAATGCCCCATCTTGGAAATTAAATACATACTCACAGACTTCTGTAAAAATGTCTCTGTATTAGCCATGGAAATAGTGGGTTCATTTAAGCATCATTTGTGAGTTAAACAAGGGGAAAAAAGAGAAGGAAAAAAAATAAATAAATAAACAAACCCAAACCAACACTGGTTGCTAACCTCACTGTTATTTATGACTCTCTGGAATCTCACTTTCGGGTGTGCTAAAGTGCAGTTGTTTTGCAAAAGTATGCTTTTCCATATGTGTTTCTTGGGAAAGTTACAAAGAGAGCCAGCCTTCATTTCCCTCATTATTCTGTTTGTTTTGAGAAGATCACCTGTGTTTTGAAGTTGAAAACAAATAAACATTATAAGCAACAGTGGAGAACTGTGTTTTCTTTAATGAACACAGATTTGAACTACAAGATTATTCATTTTTGTGGAAAATTTTGTGCTATGGGTCTTATTTCATTACCATAAATAATTAATAGCAAACAAGTAAATGGTTTGCTTCCATATAAAAGTGCTTGCCATAGATGCAGAAAGAGATTAAATCATTTATGTCAGAATCCTGTCACAGCTGGATGAATCCAGGCTGGTCTAGCCAAAGCTAAGGCACAGTTTGGAAAGATTCTAGATGTAGCACAAAATCCACCTTGGTAACCCTGCTAGACTGAGCCTTCTCTCTGCTAAAACTGCTTAGGTTTTCCTCCAAAGAAAGAGGAGTGTCACGCATTCCTGTCAGATGTGGTTACTTGGGGGTATCTGCAACTTCAAGTGTGCCAGATGCTGGTATCCAAATGGTCTCTTGTCATGAGGCAAGCGAACAATATTCAGATCTTCCTCCCTTTGGCATAGAAATTCTGGCATGTAGGCTCCTTCTGACTCTCCTCTTGCTCAGGCCTGGATATTACTGTGAGATTTTGTAAATTTGGGTTGGTTTCATGTGTGACACACTAGAACTAAGTATCATCATTCTACAGTTTCCAAAGGATGCTCTCAGTTGGCTTTCTCCAGAAAGATTTTAGATGGATTTTAGACCTCCCTAGGTGCAATAAACCCAGACAAAAAAAGTTATGCTAGCTATTCATTGTCTATTCCTGTACTCACAGCCTCACTGACATCATTAAAGCACCCTGGCTAAAATGACTTGCCTGAGCATAGTAAAGTCAGTCTGCAGAAAGCCTGAAGTCCTTAAGCTACTCTTTAAAATACGCCTTTAGCTACTCTACGTGTTGATTTCCAAACATTTCCCAGCTGTTTTGACTAGCTATTGGTTAGCACACTCAGCAGGTAAGTTCGTAATGGCTACATGATTCACTTATTTACACGTGTATCAAAATCTCATCAGCTCTTACTTGATTATTTATTACCAATATCTGGACAGGTTGAATTGATGGGCCAAGGCCAGTTGTATGATGTTTAACAAGACCAAGCACCAGGTCCTTCATTTAAGTCACAACAATCCCAGGCAACA
>VWZY01004003.1:88567-99092 GCA_013399075.1 Chloroceryle aenea | reverse complement strand
AGCTGGAGTCCTGTGTCTGATGCATAAAAGATACTGATGACTTGGAGTGAGTCCAGACATTGAGGGGGCTGGAGCACTTGATATATTGCTGTCATCAGCTCCCTAATGGGTTGCTGTAGTAAAGACTGGAGCCAAGCTCTGCTGGGCTTTGCACAGCAAGAAGATGTGAGTCAAACTGCTGCAAATTTCAGCAAAGGAAATTGGAACCAGATATAAAGAAAAACGTCTTTTCCCTGAGGGGGTCGAACACTGGGGCAGGCTGGATGTCCCCATCCCTGGAGATACTCAAAGCTTGACAGATAACGGTCCTGGAGGTAGTTAGCCCTGTTTAGAATAGGAGGGTGGACTGGATGTCTTCCAGCCATCTTTTCCAACCTAAATTATCTTGTGATTTCTTCCTGTTCTGTGGGTGCTCTCAGGCCATGCTTATTTCTGGGCCTTGATCTTCAAGGGAGACTAAGCTGCCTATTCACCACATAGAATGGATGGAGGAGGTGAGTGCTGTTAGATCACATCCTCCTTTATCAGTCTTCTGAGAATGCCATGAGTTAGTTCACCCTTTCCCATCTTGGTTCCCAGTTGGCTGTTAAGGGCAGATATAATGCCAAACACAAATCAGCCCTCAGTGTCCCTGGGTATGTTAATAAATAGTAGCTGGCCAAGCACTTGAAAAGTTATTTCCGGCATGTGTCCATGGAGGATGCACTGGATGACTGGAGAGTGATTTGGGTGAGGATCCTGCTGTCCCTGGTCTGCGGATGTGTGAAGAGCACTCCACTCTGCATCTTCCTCCTACTGAAGACAGTGTGTGGGTGTCTGTATGCAGAAGTGGTTAAAAGCCTTTTGTGACCTCAGTATTCCCACATGATTAAAGACATCTTGGTCTGACATGTAACCTATATGCACTTGACACTGTTTTGATCAAGTCTTTCTCCTCCCTGCCACACCACTGTCCCCTGTTGCCAGCTCCTGCCAGTGCTTGTACTGGCTCCATGACCCACTTTACCTAGCAGGGCACCTGCAAATGCAGACACAGAGCTTTGGTAATGCCCCGACTCCATCTTTATTTCTCTTTCCCCTCTTTAACAGTGCAGAAAAGCATGCCTTTCTCCTAAATGCTTCTAAATTTTCATGGTTGCTGCCAGAACCAGACGGTGCAGTGATGTTCATATTACCTGCTATACCCAGTTGTTCCCAAGATGTACTCAAAAAGCTGCTCTGTATATAGCCTCCTGTGGGAAAACACATATTGCTTTCTTGAACCATATTGGTCCATTACAGAAGTTTTTCCTTTAGCTCATTGCAACACTAGACTTAACTGTACTATTCTGTACTTATTTATAGGTAATGGGTGATAAATAAGATCAGATTATTCACTTTTTCAGCAGCAAGACATGCCCAACTGTGATAGAACTGGCCAAATCATAAAAACTGATTTGTAAATATTTTTGTGAATAAACTCACAGTCATATCATTTGTCCATATGTATTCTGACATAGTTCACAAAAATATCTGTACTTCCCAAATGTCATCCAGACAAATACCCGTCTTTACAGTGCTTTCCCTAAGTCTGTGACTCCTTGGTCAGGTACTGTGTTATTCTCTATGGCTGTGTTCCTCATCTGTAAAAGTTAGCAATCACATAATCATGGAACAAGGGAGCCCTTTGTTTGAGGCAACCACTTTCTTTCACAAATAGTTGATATAAATAATTTGTGAAACAATGAAAGGTTAAGGCCTGGTCACATGAATCCTTTACCTAATACTTCTGAATTACTAGGATGTTGAAAGAAGGTAAGTCCAATTAATGAACAGGGTAAAATGCTAAATTTACAACCCACTTTACTGACAGTAAAATGCAATTTGCCCAACTCAATAAAGATCACATCTATAGGGGATAACAAAACTGCAGCAAAATCATGGATTTAATTTTATTTCTCTGTGTCATGTTACTGCATCCTGCTCACTGGTGGTTCATGTCTATGGATTCATCTACTGTTGGGTTTATAGTAAGCTATAAGAGTTCAGGCTATACCCTTGTATGATCCCTCATTCCCATATTTCCAAACATGTCCTCATCAACTTGCTATTAAAAGAAGTATTTCAGGTTTCTAGAGTAGCCTGTCATTCTGGAAAATCTGCAGCTTTGATTTCCTGTTGTCTGCCCTGTTTAGGGTGTTTTTTCTCTCCTTGCTCATAAGCCTAAGAGCAAGAATGGCAGATACAGGAGTATGACATGACAGTGTTTGCATTCTGGCAGGCACACAAGAAAATCCCTGCTGGCAGGAGCATCAGAAAATAGATTTCTTTACACTTCTGGCCTATGCTCTGTGCATCCTGCTGTGTATAGCTTGAGCCTGTGCAGAAATAGGAGTACTATTGCAATGCTGACGCTGTGAGGCTTATAAGAAAACAAAGGATTATATCTTAAAAGTGAGATTTGCTCTGTTCAGGTAGCCAGTAGAAGTCTATTTGCAATTTGCATTCTGCTTAAACTCCAGAGGAGGCTCCCTCTTTTTTCCTGCTTCCTGATGGGATTTTCTGTGGGACAAGTGGGAGCACGTTTCCAAATGCAGGCTGACTTCTCCCAGTGAATGGACTGCTGTTGGGGAGTGCAGACCTGCTCCATTGCCCCAGGGGAGTTTCCCCAAAGCCAGCCCTGTCGAGGACCCCTTGCCATACAGCAGCAGCACAGGCTCTTGCACAGGCAGGCATGCACCGGTGGCAGACACTACCGCAAGAGCAGAGTGGATCATTTATTTTCAGGAATAAAAGGGCTGAATCCAGGTAGTCACGTGAACAGAAAAAAGGTGTAAACGAGGTCTGCAATTATTTAGCTGACTCCCGTCACCAAAGCTGAGCATAAATACATATTAGAGCAAAGCTGGGCTGGTAGCTTGGCTATTTTTTTCTGTTCCTTGGCCAGGGAGCTGGTAGCAGCTCTGTTTGGACCACGTGTCCTCAGCATTCCTGCAATCAGTCATTGGACTGGCCTCTTGGAACAAGTGGTAAGCTGAAGCAAGAGTTATGGAGAGCTGCCAGTTTCTCCTCCTTGATGTTGTTATTTCAGCCCTGGCTGCTTTTCCTGAGGAACTTTCCCTTCAGATGGATGTCTGAGACATGATGGACGAATGTCTCAGCAGTGAAGCGTACACAGGTTCACACTCATTGGTGTCTAGAGGGCGTCTGAGACAGAGATGTGTAGTAAATATTTTCCAACCATTTTCTGCTTGTATTAGAAGTGTCAGGACTTTCCTCCTTAACTTGACAAATTTGCTTTCGTGACAATAACTATATGGCCTATGAGTTTTATCTTGCTTTGTGATTTCCTTGGCCTTGGTTTTAAACACCACCTCCTATAGCTTGTATTTATTTAAAAACTTGTATATTGGAAAGCGTCCACCACAACCCAGAGAGTAACCCAGTATTTCCAGGAGAGATGCACTAGATTTCACTGAGATCATCTTACATTGCAGACAGAAAGTAAATCCTTTTTTTTTTTTTNTTTTTTTTTTTTTAAAGAAGTCCCAAATTGTCCTCCCTCCTTTGAAATGTATTCAGGGGAATGTGTCACTCTGCCTGCATTGCAACCGGACTCATGACTGTGAAACATTGCTCAACAGGATACTGGTTCAAACAGGTTTTAGACACAGCTTGCAGCAATGGTCAGTGCTGGGGATGGGCTGTCCTGGGACCCAGGTATGCAGGGTTACCCACTAGCCCAAAGGCAGTGGGCGGCATGGAGCTGAGCTGGGGTCACCCATGTGGTGCCAATGTCAGCTCCACTGAGAGGGCTGGGTACCCCACACAATCAGCCCTCACACCGAGTCCTGACTGGGATCCCTGATTGGAATCAAATGGTACAAGACCCTCTTGACTAGCCTGGCATTGCACACTCCTTAAAGAGCTCCAACTCGACTTGTTTCTAATAATGTCATTACAGCAAATTTTGGAAACTGCCTGGAAATGGTTTTGTCAGATGAGGACACAAAAGAAGGCAAGCAAGGTCCCAACAGAGCAGGACTAGAGGCCTCTTTGTGAAAGGCCCCAGCTTCCTGTGCAGCAGCTGGGATTGGAGCAGATTTTATGTGCCCCCTGCTCCATCCCTAAGGCACAGCTGGGCTGTCCTGAGGCTGTTAGAACACCGCAGGTGTGTGCGAGGGGGTGCCAGGTGTGTGTCAGAGCCATTTGAGTATTTCTCTTTTCCTTCTTCATCTCTTCAGGATGCTCCAGTCTGTCCTGGTATGAGTGAGAACAGAACTAATCTGTTCAGTGATTTTACTTTTCATCTCAGTTCCTCTAACTAACTGCACTGTCTGAAATTAGCAGCCTGTTTTCCCAGACAGTGTCTGCTGCTGGCAGTGAGAACACCCCATGGTTAGTGTTACTACCAAGGACTGGTGNGTGACACAGTCATAGCTTAGAAAGCCTCTCAGCAGCCCTCATGAATGCTCTGCAGCTCTCTTTCCAGTGCATGCAGGGGCAGGGCTTCTGCTTTGTGCAGGGAATGGCATGGTGCTACCAGGGTAGCTTTAGGAAGAGGCCAGATGGATGTCCATCAAACACTTCACCAAGTTACATCCTATTTCTTCTCTTTAGAGTCTGTTTGCAGTGGAAGGTGCTCTACTGTAAGCGTGCCCTCTGCAGAATTCAAGATCTTATGCATATCCTAAGCATTAATTAATAACCCACAGAGTGTGACACATTTGACCTCTTTACAGCTCTTTATAATTCCAATGGAGGTGCTGAAGGACACTGCTAGAGTGAAGACTGTTCTTTCTACCTGCCAGCTCGTCTGTGGCACGCTCATGTGAGGGGCAGCAGAGCCACTGCTTGCCTGGCTGCCTGCCTGGAGGATGCAGACTTCTTGTCCCTGTGCTGCTGGCACAGCAGTAGTTCCCGGTGACACAGATGAAGCCACCAGGAAGACCCTTGCCTCGAGGCCATCCAGTGAGGTGCTGGGGGGAGCCTGGCCACCCATGCTGGTTGTCCATGGGTTTTATCCTCTGGTGTGAATGGAAACTTGCCCACCAGCTAGTTTTGGAGCCTGTGTAACCATCTAGATTCAGTTGTGGTGGCTTACAGTGGATATATTGTCTGAGCAAGTGTCTTCTTCGATCATAATCCCCATTACAGACAACTCAGAAAAGTTGCCAGTGACTCTAGGAGTCACTGAGTCATAACTACATTCACCTCCTCTTCCAAGCATCCTCCTGTGTTGATATCCTGCTGAAGTGAATGCAAACCGGGAGTGTTCAGCATCCCATTGAGTGGTGCAGAAAAACAAAGCCTAGGGACAGGACCCTGGTCCAGCACTGAAATTAGAATCTGGTTAATTGCCCAAGTTTCCTCTCCTGCATTTTTTCTGTGGGTATAGCAGGGAGTGGAAACAACTCTAGCAGTGTGCCATTCGGTCCCTACAGGTTGGCCCATTTGCAGAAGGTCAGCTTGGTCCAGAGGAATTGAAGGTCATCTTTAAAAGTCAGGTTTAGATAAAAGTAAAGATAGCAAAGGGTGGTGGAGGTGTGTGTGTGTGGGGACGGTGGGGGGAGAATAGGGAAAGAGAAGACAATGGGTCTTATTTCCATTACAGTATGAATGAGTAAATAACATACTTCATAAGTCAATATGGTACATACATGTTTATTTTGCAGAAGCTTAACTGTTTCCTTCCTGGACTTGTGACTTTGTTCTGGTCCCAATTCCATATATTCCACAGGACCATAAAGAAGAATCACATACTTCATGGGAATTTAATGGCATCTAAATATTCAGTGAACTTGCTTAGCAGTTATTTTTATCACTTATTTTCTGTTTACTGGAGACCAATAGTTTTCTAGTAGAAAGTATGTCTGAATATTTGATCTTTTGCTTTGGTTATCAAACTACCAGAGAAATTAAAGAGTAACCCAAAGTGAGATTACATTTTGCTTTTCTTGCAGAAATGAAACACCCCAAAATGTCTCTTCTAGGTCAATCAAACCCCAAATTCTGATGTCAAGTCATATGTATCATACCCACTTGGGGAATTTCTAGTGAAGGCACATAAATGAACAGTTATAAACTATTCACAAAAGCAGCATGGACTTCCATCTCTCATGTCTACAGTGAACACTCTATTCAATGTATTACGTGTTGTTCTTCAGGAGAGTCTTTCAATTTCTTCCATCAAACTTCAGTTTCTCTTGCATGCAGCTCTTCAATGTGTGCTCTGTTTGCTACACATTCAAAGCCTTAGTCTCTAAGGTACACAGTGTTTTGGGATCACATCATAATACTGGTTAGAAATCAACAGTCTCCACACACTGCGTACTTTTGGTTGTCCATTTGATCCAATGATCATTAAAAGGATTTAGATAGTGAAGTGAAAGACTGACATTACTAAAGCACTTGCAGGCAGGAAATACAGATCAATGCAGTCTGTGAAGATGACAAATGTGTAAAATGAATATATATAATCTTTCATTAAGTCAGCTCAATCATCAGAGCAAAAAGTCCATCAGCAGCTACATGCAGTTAACCTACACATCACTTTATCCCTCCCTGGCATGCAGCAAAGGCATATTTTTTGCTCAGGTCTTCAGCTCTGGAAGTATGAGGAATGTCACTGGTTCAGTATGTCTTCGAGCACAGGGAAATATTTGCAGGATTAAGACTTTAAACTCCAATTTTAGTACAGTACATTCCATATGTGCACAACCCCATTGCCTCCCTTAGCTCAAAGTGACAGAGGTTAAATGGGTGCTCACTTACTTGAAAGTTCGAAGCCTTTCTTTGTAAGCTTCTCAAGGTGAGAGGTGTGTCATATTCTGTGTTTAATAAGGAGTGGTACTTCCTATGCTTATCTCTTCTGGAATACAGCAGTGCTGTCTGGTTTTGAAGAGGATAACACTGCCACTACTCTCTATCAAGAGAGCTGGCAAAACCTGTAATTTGTTTTCCACTGTAAATAGAAAAAAAAGTCTGAAATGCACATTTTGCTAATATGTGTCTCAAAAAATCACAGGTTCTGAAAATGTCCCTTTCAGAAAAGTAGTCTGCTGACATGGTCTGGAGAAACAAGTTGCAAAGAAGAGGAAATTCAGTCCCTTGCTCAAGCAGGTGGTGTGGGTACTGCTGGGAGTCATTGCCCAGCTTCTGCTGTTAATTGGTGTCAACAGCTTCACTTTTTTGATATCACCATCCCCAGTCAGTTTTCTGGTCTCTTTGGTGCCAAAATAAGGACTGGATCATTAAACATTTTTCACTCTGGCCTTGCTTCAAGATCTGTTTGGCTTATTGTATGCCACCACAGCTTGACACCCCCCATCTTGCTTGGTATACCCAGTGAAGGTGTCTTATCTCAGAGATTCTGGGCTCCTCCTTCAACTACTAGAAAAAAGAGAAACACTTCTGCAGTGCAATGCATCTCTTAGCTGAGTAACTATCACAAAATATCCACTTTTTTTGTTCAATTTAGAGGTAGATGACTATGTCGGGGCAGTCATCTGTGGGGTAAGACTGTCCTGTCACTTCATTTTAAGCATTGACTAAGATAGTCTAAAGTTTTTGCTTTACCAACTCCATGCAAAACAAGCTCTTTGCAGGTCAGCCAGATACCACACAATAATATTAATTTATTTTCTCATATCTGGGTTTGTTCAAAACCAACAGTTCCTTCTTTCCTCTCACATCTCAATCACCAGCACCAGGTAATGTCTTCAATTAGTGTGCAGCCTTTATCTATCATACAAGGAAGCCAGGCAGATTTAATGTGAGATGCTCACAAAGCAGTGCACATCCCATTTGGCAAAATTCATTACTATAGAAGACAATTTAATTTCCCAAAATATATTTCATCAAGAAGGATACCCAAATACATGGACCTAGTGCTCTGCTATAAGCATGCTTCTGTGAACCAATGTCAATACAGCCCAGCAGTAGCTGTAATTTTGTTCTGTAGTGGCTATGTTTATACAAGTCTGAAGAGGTGAAGAGGTCTCAGCTGCATGTGTCTGACACGCACCTGATTATTTCAGACTGGGTAAAATTCATTAGCTTTATGTCCCTTCCTCCTGATGCTATACTTCTTGTTTTTGTGACTTTATATTCTGAAGTGGAAGGTGGAAAAAGCTAACTAAAAATGAGTTGTGAGTTCTAATGAAAACATCTTCACAACTTTTTTAGTATCTATTATCACCTGAGATTCACAGCATCATTGATCAAAAAATTTTCTTTATCATTTATTTTAAATCCCCCAAGTTGTCTGGAACCAAGTGACGACCACTTGGATGAATAAGGAGTATTGATATCTATAGTTTTATTACAATGATCATATATTTTATATAATGTTTATTTTTTAAACACTCCCAAAAGACACAGAATATATGACCTTTTTTTTTTTTTTTTTCACATGAGTGATATCCACAATGTGTTCTGTCTTTATCCATACTCTTTAAAATCTGTGGAGCCTGCAGCTGCCATGTAGTTTACTGCCTGCAGAGACCATCATTTTGTGGACAGCACGTAGTTTTCCTTAGGGTTTTAGTGAAATATCTATCTGACAGAAGCTGGTATGTGAGTATGTGCGATGTGATAGGTCTATATGGGATGGGGACATGAGTTTTACTTCTGCAGAAGCCCGTCAACCCTAAAGAGGACACAACCCTGCAAGTATTACGTTGCAAGTAATTTTTTTTTTACTGTGTGCTGGTTTGTTTTACTGGCAAGTGCTGGTGCTCTCTAGAAATTCTGGCAAGCCAAACACCTGGTAGAAGAGGTAGAAGCTGAAATATTTCTATACATGTTTAAGGGAAGCCATGTTACCTGTGGAAACAAGGCCTACTTCCTGGATTTCATTTTCAGGATTTCTAGTTATCTTACATAGTGTTGCAGAAGGAGCACTGAACTCGTTTGATCTGATGCCTTCAATGAACTGACCCTGGCAATGTCAAGCAAATTTTGAGCAATATGAAAGCATGTAAAAGCACTTGGATGAGAAAGAAAAGGAGCTTTGAAGAGGTATCTTACAAGTGCTATGAGATGTAGTGGTTTTTATGGAATCCCATTAGAGAACAGGAAAAAAGAAACCTCTGGGGCACAGAGGATGTCAAGGCACTGGGGCCCAGTGCATCTTCTTGTGGTGCAGACTGAGTGACAAGTGTAGGTAATAAGACATACTGCTGGATCATTCATGTTAGTAGTCATCTCATATTCAGCTGTTTGCAAGTGCAAGTCTTCCTTTAATCTGCATGTATAACCCCATTAATTGGACTAAGGGCAAAATAACAATGTACACACCCTGTCACCTACTGTTATTACCCCAGAGATCTGCTTTTGGAAATGACCTAGTGCAATGACTGCTAACAGTCTTTGCCACATACCCAGCTACATGGAAGCTGCTCCCCCACCCCCAATCCCACTCTCCCTCATCCATACATGAACTCCATAGGTACATGTGAAGAAACATTAGCAAGCTCTCCTCCTTAAGGCACGGGATAAAGGGTGATTTTTCTCTCGTGTAGCCATTCCTGTGGTCTCCACAGCTGTTACCTGACTATTTATGGAGGCACTGTAACATTTGTTATGTGAACTACATGTCCTTTGATAAGTTTGGTAAATAAGAATGTGCTGACTTTAGCTGACAGGATTTTACTCTTAAGGCATTTTCGGTTGTTTCTGAGGAACAGATCATATTTACAGCTCACATTTTGTACACTTAAGGCATGTATTTAATGACAGAAAAGAAAGCCAGTTCACCTGCCCTCTGGGTCCAGAAAGACTCCTTTAGCAATGCCACCTGAAGAGACACAAGAACACTTTCCACTTAAACATATTTCTTCTTGAGAGTAATAAAAATCCCACTGGGTAGCAAAATTAGATTGATATTTCTTTACACAGAAGAGCACAAATTTTATTTCACTTCTAGTGCTGCTGCCTCACTGACTGGTCCCACTTGGCTGACACCTCTGAGTGCTGTACTCTTCTCTTGGTCTTGTATCAGGAAGTGAGAGTGTTCTTGATGTCTAACCCATTTTGAATGGGCGTGAATGGCAGCCCACTGAGTATGGAAACAGAACATCTGTCTTTAAGGTTGCAAGGAAGCATCACTATTCATGCACACCCTTTTCACCATGGCAAGCCTCAATGGTTTATTCACAGCACCACCCCAAGCAGGAGAGGTGATGATAGCATATGCAGTTTCAAACAGGTTTGATGTACACAGACAGAGGTACATGCTACACCAGCAGTGCTAGAGTGAAGCATGAATGCAGTTGCTAGTGGTAAAATGAGGGTGAGCTGCTATGGCTGTTCTGAGTGAAGAAGGTAGCTGAATGACACAGTAACATACATGTTAGGAAACCTAAGCAGAGATGACATGAGCTATACAGGGTCGGAGAAGAAAGACAAAAAGCAAAATGAAAGTTCTGTATTAGTTCCTTACTTGACATTATAATCTATTTATATAGGAATGAGAAAGGAAAAATAGCTAGCAGGCTCCTGACTAAAGCACCCTGAAGTTTTCTTTTTTTTTAAAAAACTTCTC
>VWZY01004003.1:54062-67988 GCA_013399075.1 Chloroceryle aenea | reverse complement strand
TGGGGTAGGCATTGGCAGCTTATGCCTCCTTTTTACAAGTGAGGTGTTGCAAGTGAAGGCAGCAGGGTCCCAAAATAGATGATTTGGTCTGGGTTGCATTTGCTTCTGCAGGGATGATCAGAGCTGTGAGTCAGAGCACTACAAACATGGTCTGGACTTTAAAGCAGCTTGCATCATGTGTAACGATACTGTTCTCAAACACTTTGTGTTTAGCCATGGTAAACTGATTGGAAAACTGAAGAGGCTTGAGGAGACTTTTCCATATCTAATTAGGACAATGTAGAAATTTCTCTCTTTTCACTTCTCCTTTTACTGTTCCTGAGCCTTCCCTTTTGTCCAGTAAACTCAAAACAAGTGTACGGCCGGCGGACATTACTGTCCCCATGAAGGGAATCACAGTAGGAGCTGGAGAAAGGACAGCCTCCAGGGAAAAACACAGTCCTTGAGCTTTAATAATGGAAAGGTGGAGGTTATATGCGGGTGGATAAAAGGAGTTGCATAAGATAGAAGTAAGTCATGCTGCTAGGTGGTGTGTAAGGAAAATGACCGCAACATCTATCTTCCATAGAGGGAAGCATAGGGAATGTGGACATCAGAGTGGCCAGAGAAGCCCACGATGGAGATGGTGAAGAAGGAGGTTTCTGGATGACAGGTTTAGCAGCAGAGTGATGGAGAGGTTGCTGCATTTACCTCTTAAAGTTAGAACAGTGGCCAGAGCCCTCAGGGAAGACATTAGAGAGAAATTTGGAAAGGAAGGGTGAGGCAGGTTAATGAGTCATCACCAAACTGATGATAGGTCACAGCAAAGCGTTCCTAATCCTACACAGATAAAATTTGCCATGGCATCTCCCCTCCAGGCTGGGGCTGTCACATTGCTGTGGAGAGCCTGTGCCCAGGGGACTTTCCCTCCCAGAGGGTGTCTGTATGCCTGGAGTCAAGAGGAGGCAGGAAAATCCTGACCATCTATCTATCCATCCCAAAGCACCCCATGCTTGCTTCCTTGTTATAAAGGGGTGGAATGTGCAGTGTAGATGGAGAGCACTTGGGAGGGAGATAGGGCCCATGGCCAATTAGGGAGGCTCAATCCCTCCTAGCCTCTGCTTTGGCTTCTGTATATCAGAATACCAGTGTTTGTGGGGATTTTTTGTTTTGTTTTGTTTTCTCATTATAACTCTATCAAGCAATTAATTTGAACAGTAGGGTGGTGTAGTCTCCAGTTTATCATTTAGTGTTTGATACCCTCAGGGTGTCCTCCACACAAGCCTTGGGCTGTGCAAATTCCTGTGAAAATAAAACGAGCATGTGTGTGTGAAGTGTAAGGCAGCAGGCTATGTCCAGAGCTGCTGGAAGCAGCTTCACTGGGAGCAGAAACTTAGTGTAAGTTTTCATGACAGTTTATGGCTGTTCATGACTTAATGCAGTAGTTGTGTGGTTTGTTTGTTTTCTGTGTGTGTGTTTTTCTGGTGGTTTTGTTTGTTTGTTTGTTGTTTGCTTGTTTTAAAGCAGTCGAGGACAAACTCATTTAATCTCCAGTCTATAGATTGCTTTGCCAACTATAATGTGCACTGAGGAAACAGTGACTTGAGGGTCAGGCACAACTTCTGTCAGCTGGTATATTAGTCATACATAAGCCTTAAGAAAGAGAGTGTGGTTGGCAAGGAATGGTCCCTGTTTGGTCATATCCTGATCTTACCAAGTTGCCAGCGCTGATACAAACGGAAGAGGACCTTAATAAAGCAGACAGCCTTCTCTGCTTTGTATTCCAAAAATTTTTCTGTATCAGGAACACTTTTTAAGCAAAATGCCTGTTTGACTCTGGCCTCCAAGAGCCAGGCATTCATCATCTAGTTTTACCCTGAAGCACTATTAATTATATCAGAAACACTAGCAATTTAATAATAAATAAAAGTCCACGTGATCAAATTCTAAAAAGCATTGTGATTTCCTCCAGAATACTTGGGTGAAATATTATTTTCCATCAACACATACCTACCCTTTTCAAAGGTAGCATGTATTCATCTTTCTTGTTTCCATATAATAAAGTTGTAAAAATAAACAAATACTGCATGCATAGGTATGCTTGACTGTAGCCAATATTTTACAATTACCATAAAGTTAGAATAACACAAAATTCTACTGTTAGGCAAACAATGGCTTGATGAAACATTTGAGAGTGAGCTGAATCTTCGGTGCTAAGAAATGTTGGTCCAAGGACTGATTTTAAGATATAGTTTCTTATGTAATTACTTTAATGAGAAGAAACTATGGGTTTCAGCTGAAGACAAAGCTTTTATCCACACTAGACAACACTGGAGTATTGTCTTCAGTATTAAAGGGCACTCAGTTCAGTGATGCAAAATATTCCAGATGTGCTAAAGGTCATTTTTAGCTTCTTTGTTCAATATTCAAACTTACATCAAAATGTACCTTCCCAGGAGGTATAACTCAGAGCAAAACCAATAAAAATTCCTAGGAGGCCAGTTGAGTGATGATTTGGAGAGGTTAATTAATATTTCTTTAGAAGGATGCTTTTTTTTTTTTCAGTGATAGAGTAGCAGGATACCAATGTAGAATCACGGACTTCATTTTTCTATGGAAACTCCAATCATCACCCATTAAAAAAAAAAAAAAAGTGTTGTGGTAGTACTGAGATTGAATATGAAATAATATATATATATTTGAAGGGATTGCAACAGATATCATGTGTATCCATAAATGAGGTTCTAAATTCTATATATGAGAGAAAAATATCAATAATAGGTCTCCCATTTCCCTTCTTTGAACACCTACTAATGGTTTGAGGTAAGAGTTCACTTAAATGACTCACAGCAGTGCACATCTCTGAAGCTGTTGTTACAGGTTGTTTACACAGACCTGGCCATAACTGCAGTATTGATTGGTACCCTCTTCTTCCCTTAAAGCTGTCTGTAGAGTTCAGAGACTGAGGAAGCAGCTTTATTTAAGTAAAAGGTTAGCTTCCAGAGAAAACATGTTTTCTATTAGAAAATCATCACCAGTGTTTTTCCAGTGAATTAGTTTACTGCAGGCCTTAGGAATGTGCAGATACATGGAAGCAAAATTCACGTGTGCCTTTGTTTTGACCAACAAAGGCATCACAACCAGCCTCTCTTCTGCAAAACCATTACAAAATCTATAACAGAGGAGTAAACAGCTGAGATATTAACGCCATCACCCCCCACTCCTCCTCTTTCTTTTAACCCTTGTAGTGCATGGATCTGTGTAGCAAGGGTGATATTACTAAAACTCTTGCAAAACCTCCTGATCTAGGTCAGGCTCAAAGTAGCATGCTGCATTAAAGCTTGGTATTACCTTCTCCACTCACTTTTCTTTCCATGCAACTCCCTTTCACTTTGATTTATAGGTTTTGTACAATGGTACCTGCACTACTTTCCATCTGAGGTGGGTTATGCCATACTTGGCCTTTGTCTACTATGTTTAAATGCCTCAGTAATATGATATAAAGATATTGTTAGATGCTGACAGGGAAGCTCTTCCATGACTCTTTTCCAGACTTATTCACAAGTATATCACAGTTAAACCAAATGACTACATAACAGATTTCAAGGAAATGCACAATTACACCTTTACACAATTGTTAGATTATAATAGGTGATTAATAATGAGGTGTTAGGTTACAAATACAGTTGGCTTTATACTTACACTTACACTCCATTTGATTTAATATTTTGGCTGTGACACTGACAGACTAAATTCTCAGAGACCTGCTGAAATGTGATTTGCTGCAAAATAGTACAAATCAATGGATCCAATTAATTTTGAGATCAGGAGTTAAACTGCTCTTGATCCTACTTCTAGATATGGACTTGGGCATAGTTTCTCCTTCACAGTGCTGTGGAGTGGGGTTAGAAGTGTTGTATTTTGCTGGCCTCTCATAGTTGTAGAGGAGCATGGGTACAAAAGTGTCAGCAGTTCAGCATCCCTGTAAAATCTCAATTTTCTTTGAATGTCATTTTAACTTTTAGGAAGTGTCTGCTCTTTTCTGTTGGCTTATCTGTGTTATTCCAGAGCAAGGATAACCAGCAGAAACACTGTTGTGTTCTAGCATCTGCTGGTTTACCCTGAGTTTCCAGTTCCTTTGCAATGTTTTTCTCCTGGAACAGAAATTGTACAGGTTGGTCTTTCTTATTTATTTGCACCCCATTTTTACTGGTATCTCAAGAAACAGGGAAGCTGTGCACAATAATAATCAGAAGTCATCAGGAAAAAAACCAAAACACAAAAACCCAACACTTTGTGATTTTTCTTCATCTGGGAGAGTTTAATTTACATACAATATATTGCTGCATTGCTTAATTTTTATGCATATTAAGCAAAAAATCTGTGGGTTGTTTTTTTAGGGGCTGGCTCCGCAGAATGCCATAATCATGCTTGTGTGTAAAGCAGGTATATTCCCCTGGTGCAGCCTCCCTGACTGCAGATGAATGTTACAGGAACTGACTAGGAGGTGTTTTGGTGTTAGGGCCATCATACTTGGGACACTCAGGTGCTGGGATGCTTTTCTGTGACTCCAGTTTCCTGGGCAGGTAGTGAGGAAGCTGATGTGAAAAGCAACAGTGTGCTGCTGACAGTCCGGGTCCCTGCAAAAGAGGAGTTAAAAACTTTCAATGAACTATCTCTCCACAGACAATATTTTGTTGCTTGTTTGTTGCAAAACAATCCCTGCTTACTTGCAAAACCAGCTTATGGTGTATAGGGGTGGAAGTGTTTGACCTTGGATAAGATCTGTAGGGCCTGGAATGTGGTGCCTTGCTTAATATACTAATTGTTTCTTTCACGTCCTGAAGAAAATAAGTATCTGTGATTGCTTGTGGCTGCTGAGGGTTCTGTTAATTTATCTATACCAGCCACACTGTGAGAGAACCTGGGCATATCTTCATATAATATTTGCAAAAGTCTGAAGTGTGGCAACTTTACCTCAGGTTTCACTAGAGCACCATATTACAAACCCTTATGTGAAGGGCAAAGGTTCCAATCACTGAAGGAAAGAAGGAAGGGAACAATTTAAAAATAATGTCTCCTCTAAGGGTAGGGAAAAAAAATATCAGCTCTTAATTTATGTACTCATTAGAAATGATAAGTAACACTAATGAGAAAATGAGAAAATAAGAAATGCATCATATAGTGGATCGTATAACTCCTACCAAAGACAGGTGGTCGTGCCTATTGCCTCTCCTTGAGTGGTCTACCTGGGAATAGATTACTTTCTGGTGAGTGAATTTAAGCAGGAAAAGTGAACTGTCTTGAGGAAGCAAAGATGCTTAGCTCCTTCTCTAGGACATGCTCAAGTTGTGTTACGTTTGACTTTTCATGCAATAAAGAGAGCTAACAAAGTAGCATCAATGAAACACTGTACACCTCAGCATTAAACTCTGTGATGAAAGGGACAGATATTCTGTTGTCCTTTGCTTTGCTGTTAAAGAGGTCGTAAATTTTAGTCTGGATGATTATTCTGGGTAGGGGACAGAGGCATCACAAGGACAGAGGACAGCAGAGAAGGGCTGCAGATGACAGCCCATCCCTTCCTGGAGGCATTGGTGTGAGCAGTGTGAGAGTACTCTTCCCAGGTGTTGTCTGCTGGAAAAAATTTCCATCAGCAGCTGCTACAGCAATAGTATTTTGCAGTTTGTCAGTCTCGCATCATAGGAGGTCTGGATGAGATTGACTTCAACAGCTAGTGTATGTACTCCCTAGCTAATCCCTAACACAGGCCTAAACAATTTCTTTTTCTGCCAGGGTCCCTGACTGACCCTGCTAGTCACTTGTTTGCTTTTTTTTTTCTTCTGTGCCTTCCTTGATTAATCTCTGCTGCTGAGAGTTTTCTCAGGTCTTTAACCAGCCAGTCTGGCTTTCAGCTTCTTCTGTAACCAGCCTTTGATATCTGCCTGAAAAAATACTTACAGACATCTCAAGGAGAGCAGAGGGAGAAGCAGACCCTTGTCCGGAATGAATAAGCATATTTCTGTTAATTCAAGTGGATTTTGGTCATCTGATGCTAGCTGAGAATGTTGTTTGGCATTTTCGCCTTCAACAAGTTGGTCTCTCTATACTTCTTGCTCATGACAAGTAATGGGCAAGTGTCATCAACAAAGAGGGTAGAAGTGGTGTTGGGGCTGAACTTCATCGTGAGGGAGCATGGCACAGCACAGCAGCTCTCCCTAGGGTACCTTTTCTAAGGAAAAAGAAGTTAAGTTTCCCCACCTGTGAACTTTACCCTTGCATAAGTGCTGGTTTCACACACAAATGGAAATGAATGAAATGAATAAACCTCTGGTTTGGTGGCAGAGGCAAGAAGTGGTGTTTCTAGAAACCTGTTAAGAGATAACAGCAGAAGAGTAAAGAGCTTGAGATAGGCGTGTTTGGTGATACGCTGGTTCTACCATTTCACAGAGTGGAGCAGCATCTTGCTGGGGTGCTTCTCATGCTGCACTCATCTCTGTAGTATTTGTGTGCTTCTCTGCCCTTTCTGCAGGCTTGGGAGAGTTCCTTTGGGAAAAAGAGAGTTGAGCTATGTTGACCAAATTTTAAAGGAAAGAAGAATGTAAAACCTTTCGTGGGCTACTCTCCATGGCTGGGGGATGGTGTAAACCTGCTAGTACTACTGCAATGAACTATGCTCTCTCTGCAGCTGTTTGCTTCCATGCTGGTCACAGATTATGTAGATCATGTAGAAAGTTGTGTTTTGTGTTAATCACTGATTTGTGAAGAACATTTCACCGGGGATTTTCTTTTCTTTTTTTTTTTTTTTTTTTTTTTTTTATTTNTTTTTCAAACTGTAAGTAACTTATTAGGGCTGTGTAAACTTTCTCAGATTTCTCTCTTACGTAAAAATCAATCTTTTGGTTCGTGTGTCTGCAGCTGTTAGGAAGGCACTCTTTGCCATGGGTTTAGTGGTTAGCTTGAATAAGCCAGCAGGACACAGGTGTTTACAGTAGTGCTTTACTGACCAAGAATGCTGTGTAGGAGGAAAGAAGAGAGGAGTAAAGATGCAAGGTTTCCAGAAGTGGCCTTTCTGGATAGACCTACCATCCCCATAGAGTAGGACCAAATGGGTCTGTATTTTCAGATGGACAGTCTTGCAGAATGGACTTTGCTTTGCTAGCAGGCAGTTTTATAGACTGTAACATGGTATGTTGCATCGTCTCTGAATATTACTCATTGGGAACAGATTTTGTGTTTTTTTTTTTCTTAATAACACTGCAGTTCACCCAGGTTTGCTACTTAAAAATCAGGGACATCTCATGGTCCTATCCAAAGCTGTTGCATCTGATCTCAGATACAGGAGCTAAACCTTCAGAAATGTCATTTGGGACACAGAGACTGAAAATCCAAACCAGACATAATTTTCTATTTTTGCAGACACTGAAGAATTTAGTACAGAATGATAGGTTCTGTTTGTGTGACCTCTGTGTTTGAGCTCAATTATATTGTTTTTAAACACCCCCCAAATTTCAAGACAAGCACAATATTAAGAAAACAATGTGTCTATTCAATTTTTTGTTTTATTTTTTGCTATTTCAGAAACAAACATTGGAGTGAAGGTTACAGAATCACTGAGAACACACCAAACAATCATAATCTAATCACAGTGGAATAGCTGGGTAAGGATGTTCATCAGTTAAACAAGCCAAACAGCACTTTCACTTACACTTCCAAATAAAATTGTTATAGACCCAGTGATCTCATCTGAAGGATTTTTTTTTGTACAAATAAGCAAAACTAGGCTAAACTCCCCAATAAAATTTAGAGATTATAAAAACAAACACACAGTTTTAGTACACTCTGATATGTTTTATTTTCTTCAATACGCACATATTTATCATGCTTGATTCTACATAACTAGTGGATATCTGCATTTGTTTTTGTCAGATAGGTTTCTATTCAGTATAATCTGCTGCACTGCATAGGTCAACAGGACAGGATTTTTTCTTCAGATAACCCCATGGTCCTTTCCTCTGGTTTGAAAAATTAAAATCTGGAAAAAAATCACATAACTCTCTAATTCTGGGAAGAAGTAGTTGTAGCAGTCACTTATTATGATCCCTAATAGAATGCACTTCAAGTAATATTGTGTGTCTTCCAATGGTGTGTAGTGGTTAGTCTAATGACATTTTTAAAACCCAACTGGTGCAAGCCCTACCTCCTATGAACATGATATTCTTTCAGGACTTCCAGTGCTTTCAGTGTTCATTAATATACATTTGCACTTGAAGATGAAATGTTTTCATGCTTGATGGTATCCCTGTCTATGTTTAGAGTGGAGTTCATGGCTGCATATTTTTTATGTAAATGAGTTGTGAATATTGGCATTTAAAAAAGGCAATTTGGGATAGTGCTTTTCTCATCAGTTAAACCACCAATTCTATATTGGCCTGAGATCCTCTGTCCCCCATCATGGTGACATTTGATAGACACAAACCATTCAGGCAGTGTAGAGTACTTCACAAGAGGTTTTAGGGGTATGCAGAGGACCATCCTGAGATGACATCTCTCTCTGTGGGTGGGTGATGTGGGCTCTTTCCTTTAATAGTGAGAGAACTGGGGGGCAGGTGGAGTGGGCAGCAGTACGTCTGGGAGCACAAACTGCTCCCTCCCATGGGTGCTCCCTGGGTGCTGAGCCAGACTGATGTCCTGCTTTGTGAGTAGCTTGGCATCTCATCCTGTGTGTCCTGCTCTTGGGAAGCAGTGAATAGTTTATGCCATTCCCAAAAATTCAGGTGCCCATCTACCTTTTTGTGCTTCTGAATGCACTGGGAAAAGCCAGGTGAGTGCTGTAATGCAAAGTTATTGGGACTGAAAAGCGAGACCTGCCATGGTGACACAGTTTGAAAGGTGCTGTTTTCTAGGATTGTTTCTTTCCTAGGGGCTGTTCTAGAGGTTTGTCTCAATTTTAACTGATTTCCCTTAGCTGTCTGAAAGTTATATAAACCATGAATAGTAAATCATCTCATACTGGCAGGGCAGGCAGTATTATCACAGCAGAAGAAACTGTGATGGTGAGGTGAAGTGACTTGTCCAAGGTTAGAAAGCCAGTGTCAGTTTTGGACCTGTATGAATTTGGTGTCTGCAAACCACCTCTCCCAGTGTGGACAGCCAAGCAGAGATGGCATCTCTGTGTTAGAGATGTTAATTTTCCAGCAGCAGGGCTGGGATCTGGGCTGAGTATGTCCAAGTAATACATTGTGTTTCAGGCCCATTTTGCCAGGGGCTGAGTTCCCTTGCTAACAAGACCACCTCTGTTCTGATTGACTTTTCTTTTAAACAGAAAGAGGAAAGGAGAATGAGGTTCTTCTCATGACATGAAGAAGCAAATTTTAAATCTTGGCAGAAAATGTCTTGCACCTCAAAGTCTGAAGATACTTAATACTGCAAAGAGATTAGAACAAGTATTTTCTGGAAGCAAATGCCTACTTAAGTATGGTGTTTCACTTAATACTCTGAATATTTTACCTTTTTTTTTCTTTTGATCTGTAAAATGTAATTTCTCAGTGGCATAAGCTTCAGTTATATGGAATTCACTGGAGTGATGCCAGCTTACATTTATTGATTGAAATTTGTAGAGGTGCTGAAAATGTGACTTGGTTTATTTTGGTCTATATTGGTAAGATTTGCCTGGATAGCTACATTTGCAGATTCCCTTTACCGAGTGTATGTTTAAAAGTACATTACTGGTATAGTTTAAATGGGAAAACCCCCCTCTTTTCTGGCAGCATCTAACAATAACAAACAAACAGGTCTTTTGCTATTACAGGGTTGTCATTAAAAATCACTCCCTTGCTGACACAATGGCACTGACAAAAGCTTTGATACACAGTAGACACCTGGCTGTTGTATCCCTTGCTTGCTTTGTAAAGCAGTAGATCAGTTTATATGACAGTGAAGCCAGTCAGACCCCACCTCTGGCAGCTGTCAGATTTCTACTAGTTTTACTGGATCCAGCTGTGAGATAAAGGCAATTAATTATTCTTAAGTGGTTAAATGACAACTGTAATAATTTGTTGCACCTGCTGCATAAAGTTTTTTGTTTCAGAAAAATAATTTTTTCTGTACAGCATAAATAAATACGGACTGAGAAATACTGTTGTGCTGTGTATTTAACACAGTACTGGTGATGCAGTGATCTTAGGGAGTCCTTACCAGTGAGAACATGTCATAGAAGAAAGAAAAAGCTAGTTGGGGATGCCTTAGATTATTTGTTATTTTCTAATATAGGCATAGAAAAATATGTCTGAAACCTGTTTTGAATACAAAAAGTGTAGTCTTTTCAGAAAATATCTAGAGGATCAGATCCCTTAGCCCATTGCTGGATCAGAGACAGCAACTCTAATTCAAGCACATTTTATGGGGGTTCTCCTGAAAGGTGAGAAATGATGGATAGAGGTTTTCTGTTGTTTATTGCAGCTAGCTGAATACTTGAAGATTCTTTAAAATCTTCCCCTAGAAGATGACATTGCATTTGAGATTCTCTCTGCTTCTTCTGCTTGAATGCACCTGTTCACATGTATTTTCTTTCTTAATACAGCCATCTGCATTTAAGAAGGAGCTTTTGCTCTGGGCAGGGTTAGAGCTCAAAGTTTTTTTCAAACACCTGAAATGTCATTTGCTTTTAGCTGTTGGTTGAATCCTGTTGCCCACTAGGTAGAGGTAACAAACACAGCAGGGAAGTTTTCTGTAGGAAATGAGTGGCCATGGTGGTGCCATTTTGAAATACCAGTCCAAAGTAGCTTCTTGCTAATTCCTTTGTTTTCAGAACCCTGACATGGAGTTCAATATATGATAATTTCTCTTATCGGAGGTTTGTTAAAAGTCTCACTCTTTACCAGAACAGAGTGAAATAGGATCTCTTCCTTTGGACCATTTATGTTCTGCCTGTGAGCATTTGATATGTTTCATACCTGGAAGCTCTGCTGCTTTGGAAGAGGGTAACTGTGAGCCAACTTGGGCTCTGAGGGATCTTCACCACTCTTGCCTGCAGTAAGAGCTTAGGGAGATTGTGCTCCTCACTGGCACATCTCAAACAGGGCAGAAGATGAGATTCCTCTCTGCCTTGCATACAACCCTCTGAAGAAGATGGTGGGCTGTTGTCTTCCTGGTATTGCTTTGTTGATGTGAAATCTTGATATGGGAGGAGAGAAGCGGAAGGGAAGCTTCAGAAATAATAATAATAATAAATCCTTCAACCCCCACCTAATATTTAACTTTTAATATCATTAAAGGTCTCATGGTTCTAGTTTATTTCCTGCTTTTTGGGAAATGGCTGGTGCTTTGATGCTTATGGCTCTTGGTTCTGTTATTCTATGGTTTCTAGTGTTCTTTATGCTACATAATAAAACATGTAGAATCGTAATGTTTTAAATTTTAGTTATCTTCTTCTTTTTTTCACTGAATAATCAAGCTACCTATACTTTATGTTATAATTCAGGTCTCTTCCAGAAATTTCTGCATAGTCTTCAATACATAGGCTAGTTTACATTCCAAAGGCACTGAAAGAAAAACTATTTGTTGCTACTTCCTGTCCATGCAGAACAGGAGACCAGTGGTCATACTTGATCCTATATTAGGGGTAAAAAAAAAATAAATTCTACCTTCCAGGAGAGGCAGTTTAAAATAAAATATGTGTAATTAAGATCAGCAATGAATCAGCCTTGAAGGCCATGATTCAGCTGTGATGACCTGTATCTTGCAGGCTGTAGTCCTTTCCCTAGCTGCCAAGCTATACTCACATGTGGCTGAGGGCAGTGCATAGCTATGCACACTGGCTGTGCCTGTATTTGTAAGCTATACAGTGTAAGGAATGTTCCCAGGCACTGGAACCTGAGTATCTGTACTCTATAATTGTTAAAACAGTCCCACTTGCAGTTTCAGACCCTGCCAGATAGTGCTCCCATAGACATTTGCCAGGCACTTATTTGGAAGTGTACATGGGCCAGTGCCAACATCCAGCGGACAGTTTGCATCCAGCCATCCTCTTCTGGAAAGAAGGGATGTTTAATAGTATGGATCCAGGCTGTTCTGTGCCGAAGAACAGTCATTCATGTGCTCGGTTTAGTAGCTGTGGGTACTGTATTTTGTCCTTTCCTGATGGATGAGGAANTCTATAGTTTCCTGGATCCAGCTTTCTGCCATTCTTCTGGATGGGCATTACATTGACCAACCTCCAGTCATCTGGGACCTCCCCAGTTAGCCAGGACCAGGGATAAATGATGGAGAGCAGCCTAGCCATCTCTTATGCCAGCTCCCTAAGCACCTGAGGGTGAATCCAATCCAGACCCATTGACTTGTTAGGGTCTAAGTGGCACAGCAGGTCCCTAACTACTTCTTCCTGGATTTCAGGAGGGATATTCTGCTCCTCATCCCCACCTACCAATTCAGGAGCCCAGCTGTCCTGAGGATAATCAGTCTTTTTGTTAAAGACTGAGCCAAAGGTGAGCAGTGAGCACCTTATCTTTTTCCTTCTCTTTTGTTACTATGTTCCCCCGTCATTCAGTAAGGATTAGAGATTTTCCCTGGCCCTCCTTTTGTTATTAATGACTCAGTCCTTAAGTTTGGATATTTTTGTGTGTGTGCATGCTCTGTCCATTACACAGTATATAAATGGTGTAATAATAAAAGGAGTGAATGGTATGCCTTGTACTTACAATTCAATTTACAGTATTTGCATTTTGTTTGAGAGGCTATGAGAAAAAGAAGCAGAAGTCTGCTTTGGGTATTCCACCACAGCTTGAAAAATAAACAGCCTTCTCACTTCCTCTCCAAAACAAACAGACAAAATACCTGCAAAAAATGAAGAGTTTTTTTGTGAGACGCATGTTTGTATCAGTCCAGTTTTATAGAGGTTGAGCTATTTATGTCAAACTGCTTTTTGCCAGTATCATAGCTATGTATATAAATGACAGGAAAAAAAATATCCTGAACTGAATTTACTTTTATAAAGTTAGTACACACAAGAAATGGTTTGAGTTTCAAATCTCTTGCAGTTATCAACTCTTTGTTCCCCAGTACATAAATCTTATTTTAGAGATATGTATTTGACACATCACATTTTTTTCATTCCACGTAAACTTCAATATAAGTGTAAAACCTTGTTTTTCCGTGACACTTTTTTGCAAGAACATACTCTTCATAGAGAAACACCTTCATCTTAACCAACTTGTTATTTACTCTTTGTGATAAAGTTTCAGTGTGCTTAGAAATGGTGTAGAACATCAGTAAGTTTTGACAGAACTTGATTTAAAAAAACCCACACCTCTGTAAGAACAATATACTTAATGTGATAATAGACTTTTCACAGGGTTGATTATTATTTCTGTTTTATCACAATTATCTGATTTTTTCAGCCTATAGAAATACTCAATCTCCTGCAAGTTAGGGAACATTACAGATAAACTCTGCTAGAAACAATAGCCTGTGAAAAGATTCCTTCCTAGGAAGCAGAGGAATGTGGATCTTCTCCCATATGGACTGAAGGAGGATCTTCCAACTCACTGGCTTATTACAGTCTGACTTATTATAAAAGGATTTATTGGACCTAACTTAATGTTTGTCTTTGTCTCTCTGATTTTTTTTCCCCCTCTCTCTTTAGACAATTTACAAAGACAGATTCATTCTCTTTCATGTGTGTAATTGCCAGCCCCAACATCAAACTTTGGTCTTCAACAGTTGTCTTGCAGATGTCACTGGTATAGGGCCTGCAAATGACAGTGTTCTCCCCTCTGCTTTATTTTCATAGACTTGATAGTGTCCCTTGTCAAGCAGTGGCCTTCCTAATGTGGGCATCACTTTATTGTTAGCATATGTGCTGCTGAAGCACTGACAAACCCATCATCCAAACACTGACTCGGGGTGTACCCACTTAACATTTAGTCTTTATAGTATTATGATTCTGAG
>VWZY01004003.1:18581-28745 GCA_013399075.1 Chloroceryle aenea | reverse complement strand
GTCCCTTCCGACCCTGACAATTCTATGATTCTAAGTTTTTGATACCTGTAGCTTAATGCCTTTGAAGGCAAAGGTGTTTGTCTCAGTGTAAAAAATAGCCAAATTCAGCTCAGTGGGTGTGTATAATGAACACAAATGTCATGAGGTTAACTCGGCTATCTCACACTAATACATTTTGTTAAACATCTTGAAGTTAATGGGGAGATATTTGCATGATGAGATGCTGAAATGGCTTTTGTAGGTTGTAGGGTGAGTGGGGGCTGATGTGGGAGGGATAAGAAGTAATTCACTGAAATACAGTGGATTATAAGTTATAGCATTAACTATACTCAATGCTTGAGGACTTGATGTGAAAGACAGAAAGAGCAGCCAAAGGGACAGCTCTTTTAGATGTGATTACGATTTAGAGGAGCTATTGGCAAACAGGAACATGCTAGTGTTTTGGTTCAGAATGATCAACAAAAGAAAGGATCACACTGACTTATGGGAGACATTGAGGAGGCAAAACTAACAGACTTTTATAAAAACAGACAACAGTGTACTTTGTATATATACACAGAAAAAATCCCATATGAAATGTGTTTAAAGGGCAAAAAATAAATATTCAGGAGAACTGGTAGTTCTGTAAGGGAAGTATGTTGAAGGTTAAGGTCCAGCCTGTGCCTGTGTGGGAGGCTGGAAAGTATAGTTAACAGATTATCTAAATATTATCTGTAAGAAGGGAGATAGAAGAGGTGCAACCTTGTTCAAGCTACTATGCATGGGTATGAAGGAAAAGCATAAAGAGTAGGTATGAATTAAAGATGGTCAAGCCATGGATTGAGGTGGAGACAGTACTGAGTAGTCTTCTTTAAGGGCAGTGCTAGTAAAAGGCAGAGTGAGAGAAGCTGTAGTCAGTCACTGAGTGGAAAGGAAAATCTAGATGGTGCCGAGAAAGCTAAAACATTTCATGCTTGTTATGGTTCACTCTTCACCAGAAAGGCCATCTGACTCAGCAGTAGAGAAGTAACAGTCAAGGACAGAATAAAACAGAGAATATTTTAGCTAAGGCTAAGATTTCCAGTTTGCCTGGACTTGATCTGGAGGACAGCAGAGAGCTGTCACCTTCAGGAATGTCTGTCCTTGCCCCAGGAAGGTAGGGGATTTTAACGGGTAATGATAATACCTAGCCTTAAAAGGGAGACAGGAGGCTGGTGTTATTAGCTCTGACTATAATTTCCATAGCAGGAAAATTACTGGAAAAAAAAATCAAATTGTTTGAAAATACAAAAAAAGACAAATATGGAGATGAGTAACAGCCAAAATTAATTTGCTCTGTACAAATTATTCCAAATCTGTCTAATTTGCTGCCTGGACAGTGTGACAGGACTTGTGTGTGGCAGTCAGCTTTCTTGATTTTAGTAGGACTCCTTGACATCCAGGTGACACAAGCTGAGGGGACACAATCTGCTCCGGAGAGAGTGCTCAGCTGTCAAAAAAACAGGTTCAAAGCATGCTGATTAGCTGCTTTGTGTCAAGACCAAAGGGTGTGATTTTGCGACAGTCTGCCCTCCTTTGCACTCTATTCAGTATTTCTCTGAATTACTTGTAAAGTGGAGTAGAGAGTATGCTGGATAGTTCACGTGGCACTCTACTGAGAAGTGATAGATTTGCACAGAGGGACAGGATTAGAGCTTGAAAAGATCATGGCAAAGTGGATACAGATCTGCAAAATAAGGTGCAGTTCAGTAAGGGCTGCAGGGTCAGTGAGGATGTGGGAGTAGTCACATGGAATAAATATCTAGGGTGGGTAAAATCAAAGTTAAAAGCAATTTTGCATGAAAGGTCCTAGCAGTTATTGTTGATCACACACTGAAGACAAGCCACGGACATCATTTATTATTGAATGACAAATGTCATTCTGTTATGAAAAAGGCAAACATCACATGTAGATATCTGACCAGGTCTGTCACCTGAAAGATGCATGATAGCTTTGTTCAACCCACAGGTGGGGTGCTGTGTCCTGATTTGGACACTGGACTTCCAGAAATAGATAACTATCTATATAAAATACAAAATAAAGCAATGAGAAGGACCAAAGGTCTAGAAAGTACCACCTGTGACAACCAGTTTAAAAAACTGGAGTGGCTTAGTCAAGAAAAAAAGACTGAAGGGAGACCTGAAAGCAGTCCCCAAGGACATAGAAATTAGCTTCAGAAAAGAAGGAATGAATCTGTTCTTCAGGCCTACTTTTGCTAGAATATGAGCTAAAATTGTAGTAGGTGCTTGAAAGTTGCAAGTAGTACGGAAATACTACTACTAAGATAGTCTCACTACCAATATGACACAATTAGCAGAGTGTATTAGTATCTTGAGAAGGCTGAGGCATTTAAGAATGTCGCAAGTATCTTTACCCTGGAACAAGAGAGGAGATGATCTGCAGGATGACCTGGCATAGTATTAATACCTTTTAAATAAACTAAACAAATATTGCATACTGAAGATGGCAGTTCAGTTTTCACAGATCAATATACACACTTTCTGCATTATTGATGGCCCCTCTCACTGGCAACTTTTTTTGACATACCTTACAGTCCTTTTCTGTATGATAAGGATTTTCCTACCATGTGGATTCTAAGAGAAATAGTACAGATAGATGTTTGTTCAGAGGTCTTTTATTTACCCGATTTAATGGTCCTTCCTTCGCTGTTTGAAGACTATATGGATGCCATGCAAGGGTGAGAATTTGTAGTCTCATTGGTCAGTTTGCTACTGACTACAGGGTACAGTAGAACAAAGGCTACTGTTTTATGTATATCTATAAAAAGACATATATAAGATAATATGTATACCTAATGTGTGCTCAGAGCTGTAAGTATCATTAAATGAACCTGATGAACCATAAATGTATACGTCTGGATATGACTATTAATACTTATGTTTCAGCAAAAAGCACATATAGAAAAGGAGCCAATTTTGAGTTAACATCTTCTGAAAGCTTGGTGTCTTTCTCCCCAAGTCATCAAAAGACTGAGGTTTGCAGATCTAGTGATTAAGAGCCCTAGATGAAAACAGGGGTCAATCTTTCATAGGCTGTCAGAGCATTACTTCTGACACTAGACCAGTTGCTTACCCTATCTGATTTGTATGGTTTTGGCTATGTTACTTATGAAATTTTGCTCTGGGCTGAGACAGATGGATACATTTCTTTTTTTATTAGTGGACACAATGTTGAGACTGACTCAGCCTGTTTTCTGAGATGTGCTAAACCCAGAAAGGCTCCCCTCAACCCTGGCTCTTGCCAAGAAGCTGGGGAATCAGTGAGCAGGGCAATGTTTATTTATGCTGAATCTAAATCTTGGCTAGCTTCATGTGTATAAAAGCAGCTAGTTCCTGTCTGTTCCAAACCTGACATTTTTCCTGCATCTCTCTCTTTTCCCAGGAAAAGGATAGAAAAGACTCTGATAATAATAGAGCCTTATCCAGGAAGGAACTGTAGGTGTTTTCTCCGTGGCTTTTATCCTCCTAAGGGCTTGTGCTTCCTTGTGAGTAGCCAGAAGGGTGATTTCACACAAATTGCATAATGTGTTATATAGTCCTGGGTTCAGCTGACAGCTAGGGTAAGGTCACTGCCAGGATCTTTGCGGCACTAATACTCTTCCAAGCACTTGCAGATATAATTATAAAATTTGCAAGGGAATTGTTACTTCTAGTGGAAAGAATAGCTAATTAGCCTCATGAAGGCTATTGTCAAGTAAAGTTCTAAAGACTAATTTACTGTCAATTCAAAAAAATGCATTTAATATCTTGAAGATGGCTATGGTTGTGTTACAAGCCATTGCATACCACAGTCATATAGATGCTTGGGGTAGGTGTGGCCTAGTGCATGTGTAAAGTTTCTGGTTTCATGTCATGTGTAGTAATGAGATCTGTATGTTAGCTGAGCAAGATAATTTAACTTAGGAGCAATTACAGCATGAGATGCAGCAAACTGAAGGAGAGTTTGCTGTAAGTTGTCATTCATTGAACAACCTCTCTGGTAAATTTGGTGTCATGGACAGGATTGCCATGGCTAAAGTGCTGTAAATATAGAAGAATGCTCCTTCCCAAGCAGGAATAGAAAGGATAAAACAGTGCAGAAGGGAGGAAAATATTAGACAAGGTAAAGGTGAAGAAATTGTTGACACCGTAGCAGAGTCTTCCTTATCTTGCATGCAAGTTAAAGAGCCCCCTTCTCCTGAGATAATTTCAAATGCAGAATATACTACTTCAAAGTCTGAAAATGAAGTATCTGAATGCATCATTGTCTTTTGAAAAGGAAAACAAAGGGAAATTTGAAACACAAGTAGATAACCTCATGACTGAAAACCAAAGCCTAAATATAGAAAACAAGGAAGTTAAAATGATATTGCCTCATCTGAAAAGTGAGAGAAGCAATTACAGGAAAAAATCTTTTACTGAGTTGGATACCAACCTTGGTTTCTGTTAAACAAATCTGCAAATTAATACACTCTGCAGATCCTGCAACACAGCATGGAGACATTTGGGATGATGATGGCATTGATGTTTTGGTGGAAGATTCTGATCCTATCCCAGAACCCGTGCCTGTTGATTAAAATTGAAGTCAGATGAGGGTGATGGTAATGCTCACATTACTGTGTGCTCCGATCTGTGGTCTCCATCTGAATTAGTAAAGTTACAGGAGAAGTATTCCAGGCGTCTGGAGGAGTATGAGATGGAATATGTGTGGCGAACTTCCCTAATGGGGTGGGGGTTACAGAATCTTACTGATTGAGGAAGAAGCAGGAGGCCACTGGGGCCTTGGAGTGTTTCTAACCACTGAACGAGGCAGTCATAATTGCTCATTAACTGCGTATACTATCCATTGGACCACTGCTGCTGTTGGGGTGTCTGTGAATTTTATTGATGCAATTAATTGCTTTGAAATTTGTGGCCTTGTCGTTATGAGTAAAATGAGCAAAATTTATTCTAAGACACCTAGAGCTTCTGGTTTTGTTGTGGGCTTAAAAAATGAAGCAAGTTTTCCCTTCCCGATTTTACCTTGCTATCAAGCCTGGTCCAAAGCATTGTGATAGAAAGAGGTTCATTTATGGTATTGGCTTGTGGCTTACGGACGGAAACTAAAAAAAATATGGTATCCAAACAAGATTATGCGCTTTCTTACAGATAATTAATCTATACGGCAAGAACTTTTCATGAAGCACTTTTCTTTCATGATCTACAGAGAGAGGGTTAGGTTGCTATTCTGCTTCCTATTCCAGGTCATTGTAGTTCAGTTCTGAACAGGCAGTCATCCCCAGTGGGGATGCACCACTGGGGCTTATCTGAAACCACTCTTATCTCCCCAGTCTCCCCTCAGATAGGTTTAAATTGAAAAACAAAGAATACAAGCCAAAGAATATGTAAGTGTGAGTGGAGGTTAATGGTCACATATCCTTACTATCACAAAACCATCAGATAGCCTGGTTTGCACAGGAGAGTTGACCTGGTAATTTTTAAGTTACCTTCAAAAGCTCCTTATGGGTGACTAAAAATGGACATCTGCTTTTTTTCTTCAGCTCTACTTACTGTTCTCTTTGGCCATTTTGCTGAGCTGTTACACGATGTGGGTGATGTAATGAGAATTGCATCATGATCACATGAGCAGCACACACTGAATGAGAGCATAACTGAGCTGAGTCATGCGTTGCAATATCTTCTGCATGGAGATTCCAGGGATAAACATAAGCCCCAGGTCTTGCCCTCCAGCAGCTCCAAATCAGCCTCCCTAAACATCACCATGTTAACACGTTTCCTAACCAGCAGCTGGGCTGTTAGGGGTGGGAAATGCAAAGTGTTTGGTTCATTTGCACTAGGAAACCAAAGAGAACCCAAAGGGAGAATATGGAGATTCAAAGATTTTAAAAACAAAGAATTTAAAAACAAACAAACAAACAAATAACAACCAAAACCACAAACAAAACAAAACAAAAAAACAATCAAACAAACAAACAAAAACCAAAACACAAGCCAACAAAAGACTGATTTAGTTTTGGATGGAGTGGATAGAAAGTTTGAGTGTGAAGAATACAAACTGGGGGGATGTTGTCATAAATAAGATGGACAACAATGAGGTTTTAGTTGATTTATTTTGGGTTTTCAAAAAATAAGTCCTGTACTCAGCAAAATTCAAGGTGCTTGATATTTAAGAGTATATTTTCCTATAAGCCAATTCCTGTCAGACTACAGGTTGTGCAAATTCTTGCAAATCCTTCTGAAGCTCTTGCTAATAGCTGCCACCAAAAGGAGAAGCTGGAACGGACTCTTCTTCTCTAACAAGGCAAGTGTTGCATATAGAAGATAAAGTAGATAACCTAAAGCCCACTCTGGATGCTACCTTTGAAATGAGACAATTATTTTAGTAGCATGAAGAATAAGGATTATGGTGGTAATTGAGCCCTTCACTCTGGGACTCCTGCAAGAACAATAATTCTATTTCTGTCTTTGGGTAGTTTCTAGCTGTTTACTGCCTGACTGCATTGACTTTTTGTGATCAGTCTATTAGATACTGCATATGTTGTATGATATTCATGTGAACTTAAGCAGAAGTACATCTTTTTCCAGGAGGCATTTGGGGAAGGCTCACATCTTGTGTGAGGTGCCTTGGTGCCAGTATGCTCTTGTATGGAAGGACATCAAACAAACAAGTGTCTTCCTCTAAGTATGTCCTGGGAATTTAAGGAGTTCTGACAGGAGATTTGACATCCCACTTGTCTTGAATTTAGCATTTTGATGACAACTTGCCCAACTGTACTTTTATACAATTATAAGCCATGGATTTTAAGTAGTCTGAAAGAGATTAAACTGTTTTCCAACCAGCTGCTGCAATCAGATGATAGGCATATGGATAATGGATAATGTTATCAATTTGGAACTGTGTGGAAAATTAGTGAATACCTTTTTCAAAAAACAAGGCAGAGATATTCGTGAAATTGTTTAGAAAACTTGGAGATAATTATTGTGTTCTGGTAAACATTATTTTTTTTATGGAGGAGCACTTGTTTCTCATTTTCAATTTCATCTTCTTGTTCATACACCATATATAAAAGCTGTTATTGTCACTAGCATCAGAGAAAACAAACAAAATGCTGCTATAGATGGGTAAAGCAAGACCTTCACTTTGTGTAACTGACGAACTGTCTCTCAAGCCAGCTGTGTGATATTGCTTCACATGAAATGGAAGTCTACCACATGGTCAAGAGCCATTCCTCTGTGTGCTGGTTGTTTAAAATATGGGTATGATTCTCCCTTAGCTGGGATAGCACCTCCAGGACTCCATTCTTAAAGTCACTCCTGGTACTAGAGTCATGACTGTGGGGTCTGGTTCTCCTTTCTAGCACATGCTGCTGATTTCTGGGAGTGGGAAGGGTAACCTCTGCATGGTTTGGAAAGCAGCATTACCCTCCGTGAGGCGAGCTTATGTGAGCAATACAGACAGTGTGTGGGATGGGCTGGTGGGGGAACTGGACATGCCAAGTGGGATGCTGCTTCCTGATCTGGTGCAGACACAACCCTTCTCAATGGCATCTCGCAGTATGTTGGTGTTTTCCAAAGGAGTCGCAATCCTTGTTCAAAAAACTCGGTCATGTTCTACTCCAAAACTGGGTTGCCAACTAGAAGAAATAGGAGCAGAATGAAAATATTGGAGTTTTCAGAGGGATAATTCCTGTTATGGGTGTAAGTGGTCTATTGTGCAAAGGCTTGGAAGAATTGTCTATGCCTGTTGAGCAGGACAAGGAGGACATAATTTATAGCATGTTTAGTCTTCGGAAGTGACTGTATTACCAAGTGTGCTGTGACCCAGTTAGGGAAAACATAATGCCTGATACCTGGTGTTAGTGCAGGTAGTTTTGCACTTTGATACAACTAATATTTCTCTTCCCTTAATAAAATATGAGTTAGATTTTATAACTTTTCCAAGGCTTCCTCTCCCCACTGTATTTCCAAACTATTGTTCAAAGTTAATTGCTCACATAATGTCAGGAGAAGTTATAATGTTTTATTACCTTATAAGAGAGGAAGAAGGTAAAAATATGCTGTTAGAAGACTGTCTAAACCAGAGCTTCATTGCTGTCTACCTCCCCAAGAGTTATCCTGCATTATGACTATGATATTTTCACTTAATACTTCTTTGAGACCCCTTAATTTTCAGGCGAGTCTGAGTCAAAACCCTGGGGCTGAGTATGTTTGATGTTTTAGAAATTCAAACTTAATTGGCTTGAAGGAAAACATAAACTGGAGCAATAATCCTGTTCTGTGCTTCCTCCTTTCCAAAGACATTGGAAAGCTAACAAAGAAATTGCATAAAATGAAGAGAAACAGAAGACTGCTTGACTGGAGGAGAATGAATGGTGAGATCTGAGGAGGTATTTAGCCCACGCAGGTCTGCCTGAGTGAGGATGCCTCTTGTGCGCTGGAAAAGCTGTTTGCAGTTCACAGCATGCAGGTGAGCCCTCACTGTGCACAGGAGTGAGTAAAACATCCCTACTGAAATTACAGCGACCTGGACGCTTCCCCCATCCAGGGCTGTGGGCTGTGCCTGCACCACTGGACTCAGGCTCCTGTGCAGCAGGGTGGGGTCTGGCAGCCCACAGAAATCCTTGGCCATGTTCCTGATGGCTCGCAGAAACTACAGCAGGATAAAAATTTTAGGAATGTAGGAGTTGCCTCAGCAGTTATCAAAGTTGTATCTTAGACACTGATTAAAAATATTCTTTGTGTAGGTTGAAATAATAACACCGTATTGTACTGACTGGAGGGAGAGGGGGAAGAAATAATTGGATGTATTTTCAATAGACATTGTTGAAAGAGATCCAACAAGAATAGATGATGTTTTTAATAGTTTCACAGTTATATTAATCTAAACATAGATAATGAGGGTGTTGCTTTTATATATGTGTACAAAATCTTTCCATTATTAACATTTAAAAATAGAAAATGGCATCAGAACATTGATTTAGGGCATAAGGCTACTTGTTCTGGAATTTNCCATGTTCCTGATGGCTCGCAGAAACTACAGCAGGATAAAAATTTTAGGAATGTAGGAGTTGCCTCAGCAGTTATCAAAGTTGTATCTTAGACACTGATTAAAAATATTCTTTGTGTAGGTTGAAATAATAACACCGTATTGTACTGACTGGAGGGAGAGGGGGAAGAAATAATTGGATGTATTTTCAATAGACATTGTTGAAAGAGATCCAACAAGAATAGATGATGTTTTTAATAGTTTCACAGTTATATTAATCTAAACATAGATAATGAGGGTGTTGCTTTTATATATGTGTACAAAATCTTTCCATTATTAACATTTAAAAATAGAAAATGGCATCAGAACATTGATTTAGGGCATGATGCTACTTGTTCTGGAATTTTGCCATTTACTTAATGGGAACAGTTCTTTTAATGAAAGTAGAGATTTTGGAATAAGTACTTAATAAAAAATTCTGAAATATTAACTATTGTTGTTGTGGTTTAGACACAGCTGGGAGCTGAGCATAGTGTGGTCTCTTGTTCACTCCAACCCCCTGCCCCAAGTGGTATGGGAATGAGAATCAGGAGAAAAAGGCAAAACTCTGTGGGTTGAAATAAGGAGAATTTAACAGAACAGTGCAAGAGAAGAAACAACAGTAATAACAATATTAGTAATGAAATGATATTTGTAAAGCAAATGATAGGAAAGGCACCAAACTTACTACACTTGCACAGACAATGCCACTGCTTCTCTGCCCAGCCCAGCCCCTGCCCTTCTATAGGGGGCAAAGCTGTCAGTAGGGTATTGAATATCCCATTGTCAGGTTTGTTTGTCTACTGGTGGTTGTTGCTCATGGTGGATCAAATGTACTCAATAAAGAGACCTGAAATACAATAAATGAATAAAAAAAGAGACTGTTGCAACCAAGGGAACTCTGAAATTTCCCTCCTAAGACAGATGGACACATAACACAGCAAAATGATTTTTATCACCTCTTATGTCTCAGAAGCCTATCTTTAAAGAACACTTTAATGCAAACTCTTAACAGCAGATTGTGATACTGTTGGCTCTGATTCTGATTTCAGCTGTAAATTAAGACCAGTTCTGGTGAGCTTCTTGCAAAATGTGTGTGTAAAATGAGACTTGTTGTTTCT